>VZRR01007344.1:0-12064 GCA_013398015.1 Oreocharis arfaki | reverse complement strand
GACTCTTCCTCACCTTCCAGAATGATCATTCCCAGCCTTCCACACCAGACCCTTCCTCACCTTCCAGAATGATCATTCCCAACCTTCCACACTGGACTCTTCCTCACCTTCCAGAATGATCATTCCCAGTCCTTCCCACTGGACTCTTCCTCACCTTCCACACCCAACCCTGTCCCACAGACCGTCCCAAAATAACTTCCAGAGCAATCCATGGCAGGGCAGGGCGACGCTGCCCATCAACACGCCAGGAGCAAACAGGGAATTCATCGTCAGATTCCCTGCAAGAATTCCGGGTTAAATTCCTCCCGTTTGAGGCTTGAATCAACTCCACACCAGCCTACATTGGATTTTGTTCCCTGCCGCATCAAAATTCCTCCTCCTACTCCACACTGTTTATTTTGGCTTCCCAGCCAGCCCATTGGCTGCACTGCGTGGATCGCATTCCCATCTCCATCGGAAGGAAACATGCCTTATCCATAATATCCATAAACTTGGATACAAGGAGCTGAACGACCCGGCTGCTCCGACCTTCTCACTCCCTCAAAACACCTCTCAAATTTTAAGTTCCTCCACGGAGGGATCACGTAGTATTTTTCCTCGAGGAAAAAGGGATGGATATCCACGGACAGGAGCCACTTTTCCAACAGCCAGGGAAGTGGATACTCAGCAAAGATGTGTAATGGGAACTTTAAGGTCCCTTCCAAGCCAAACCATTCCACGATTCCGTGAATTGCAGCTGTGACAGAGCCCTCAAATCCCCGCTTTGAAGGCTCCTCATCCAGCAGGGACAGCGCCTCAAAACACCCACGAAACTCCCAAGCCCTTCCCGAGGAATTCCGCCGAGGCCAGTGGAAGATTTTATCATTTCCTCCCGGTTTGACACAACCGGGACCCGTTTTACTCCGGCAGAAGGAAGACCACGGGATATCCTTGGCACAGCTCCTGCTTTCCCCACGTTTTTCCCGAATCCCACACCCTGAATTTTCCCTCCAGCCTCTTGTTCACAACTCACAGTGGCCAAAAAAACTGCCAGGAATTAATGCAGGGTTTTGGTTTTTTTTTTCCCCCCCCTCATGGATTAACTGCTACCAGTAGCACGAGGGTTAATTCCCACCGGGAAACAGCGCTAGCTGGATCGACAATCAGGCACCTGAAAAGACGCAGCAAGGTACCAGCAGCACAAAGGAGATGCAAATAAATCTGCATATCCGAGCATCAAAGACTCCGCGAGATCCCGGAGCGTGAAAACATCTTTTCCCTGCGAGATACTGAAGGAACGGCAGCGGGAGCGATGGGAGTGGGAGGACAGGAGAATGGGGAGGGGGGGAGGAAAAAAGAAAAAAAAAAGACAAAAAAAGTGTGACTGTGGCAGGAGCTCGGCAGTTGGAGGAATTCCAAGGGAACGGCAGAGCTTGGGCACGAGGAAAACAGTTGGGAAGACGCTGACGGGATGCTGGAGCCGGGTGGGGGTTGGGATCTGCTCCCAGGGAACAAGGGACAGCAGGAGAGGAAACGGCCTCGAGCTGTGCCAGGGGAGGTTTAGGCTGGATATTGGGAATATTCAGGCTGCCCAATCCTGGCACAGAGGTGGAGTTCCCATCCCTGGCGGGATTTAACATCCCTGTGGATGTGGCACTGTGGCCAGTGGCGGCCTTGGCAACGCTGAAGGAATGGTCGGACTCCTTGAGCACGGGAATCTTTCCCAACCTCAACAATCCCGCCGTTCTAAGAGAGATATTCAGGCACCGGATAGGAGACAATTCCTACAGGGAATGACCAAAAAATGATGGGAGGAGGAGGAGGAAACTCAAAGGTTGATCCCAAGGGCCTGGCACGGAAAAACACGGAGGAGCAGCTCCATGAAGCACCTGCGGATAGAGTTCACACATCCCTGAATCCCCACCGGACTCTAGGAGCTCCGTGAAAAGCAGCCAGAAGGGATATTTTCGTGCTTCTGCAGCTTTCCGACAGAATTCCGAGTCGCTCCTCGCAGGGATGAAGGAGTTTCTGCCGGAGCCGTGAAGGAGGATGCGGAAGGTGTGAAAAAAGCAAGCGAGGAGAAATGGAGCAGAAGGAAAACGTGAGAAATAGAGCCATGAGGGGGGCAAATTTTCCAGCAAATCCCACAAGGCTACTCAATAAACTTCTCAGACCTTCCAGGCCTGTTAACAAAGTCCGGGATAGCCTGGAAAATCCTGGTCTAGCAGCCGTGTATTCCACAGGCAGGAGAAGAACCAAGGGATGAGTGGAACGCTCTGGTTGAAGGCCTTGGAAGGAAAAAGATGAAGAGAAGGAAAAAAAAAAACCTTCCAAAATCCCAACAAAATAAGGCAGAACGAGGTCTTCAGGGAGATGGAGCCCAGGAATGAAAAGGAGTTGGAGAAAATGGAATAATTGGGATTTTTAATGCCTTGCTGGAGCACGGCTGAGCCAACTACCTCCAGAAATGCAATCATGGAATGGTTTGGGCGGGAAGGGACCTTCAGGATCATCCAATCCCACCCCCTGCCACGGGCAGGGACACCTCCCACTATCCCAGGGTGCTCCAACCTGGCCTTGGACATTTCCAGGGATGGAACAGGCACAGTTTCTCTGGGAATTCCATCCCAAGGCCTCACCACCTTCCCAGGGAAAAATTCCTTCCCAATATCCCATCCATCCCTGCCCTCTGGCACTGGGAAGACATTCCCTGTGTCCTAGACCTCCATCCCTTGTCCCAAGTCCCTCTCCAGCTCTCCTGGAGCCCCTTCAGGCACTGGAAAGTGCTCTGAGGTCTCCCTGGATCCTTCTCTTCTCCAGGCTGGACATTCCCAGCTCTCCCAGCCTGGCTCCAGAGCGGAGGGGCTCCATCCCTTGGAGCATCTCCTGGATTTGCTCCAACAGATCCAAGTCTGTCTCAAAGAACCACAAAAGGAAAGGAGGAAGAGCAGGTGACTGGCGAAGGCAGACACGATAAATAAGATTTTGTCCCATCCCATTTAAATCAGGTGCCCTGGAAGTTATCACGGAGCTGTCAGGATGATTAATCCCTATTTATCCACCGCCAGAGCAGGGAATGATTGCTGGGCTGGCAAGTGGGAAAGCCAAGGGAACAGAGCGGAGGGGCGTGTGGGAGCGAAGCGCTCCGGAGGCAGCCGGGATGAGGAGCTGACTCAAAACTTTGGGATTTGTGGTTGGAGCTGCAGACGGCAGCTGAAAACGTAGGGGAAGCTGCTGTGGGATAAGCAGGCTGCAAATCAAGGGAACACCTGCGGCACCAGTCGAGTCGGGAGCTGCACTTTGCATAAGAAATATTTAAATAAGGATTTTCCCCAGTCTTTAGGGCTCAAAGCAGAGCTTTAAACCAGTTCGGGGTGGTTTAAGTGCCGGGAACTCAGTTTTCCCAAGGAAGAATATTTTGGAACGGGTCTTGGGTGCTTATGAAGAGGATCCTTAAAACTAAACTTTTTTCAGGAATTCTGGCGGTGCCGAGCTACTCTACAGCAAAGACCACATTTCCACCGGCCCCGCTCCATCCCAAATGGAATTATTCCCTGCCCTAAGGCAAAAAATTTGATTTTAAGGGAAAAATCATTCCTTCCCCCTATTCCCAGGCTTTTCCAACTCCCAACACCCCAAAACAAAGGGTGAGAACCACGGAAAGATTCTCAAAGACGTAGAATCATGGAATAACAGGAGCTATTCCACAAGGATGGTCAAGTCCCGCAAGGGGCAGCCCCCAAAATCCCACAATACCCTAGAGAGCCATTTCCAAAGGTTTCCTGGACCGGGAGACCAAATTCCACCACTCTGGAGAAGAAAACAAGAGAGAAACTACCAGAGAACGGGAAGAGTTTCATCCAGCCCACCCTTCGGCCACATCTTGGAAGCTCTGGAGTTGTGGGCTGGAAAACCAGGGAATTGTTGTTGGGAAAACAATTCATTTTCGATACCGTCATTTTCGGAAAGACAGCACTGGGAATTGTTCACCTGCCACAGCAATTTTGGTGCAACAACAAGAACCTGCAGCAATCAGGGTCCGGTTTTACTACGCAGGAAGAACAAACGACCCGAATCCCAACTCCCACACCCTCTCCGCGAGGTGACCAAAATCCTCCTCCTGGACCTGCCTTCCCTTCGAATCCCAGCCTTCCCGGCCCTTTCTGAGAATTCCCAAGCAGCCTCCGTTCCCAATAACAGGTGCCTGGAACAAAGAAGCCGAAAGGTTTGATTATCCCAGCGATGCCTTCCGTGAGCAAATCAGGCTCCCGGCCCCGTGGGAGAGCAAAAATTTCCCTTCTTATCCCGTGTCATCCTCGCGACGGAGCTGCCGAGGGAAAATAGGGCAGAGGAAACGCAGGGATCCCTTTGAAAGACCACGGGAAAAGCAGGTAACCAGGTTAAAGGGATGCTACACCATGGAATTTTTAAGGATGACAGGAGAATTTGGCGGATTCGACGCCATTCCCCCGGGGGATTCGAGCTGGATGCGGCTGAGTCACGGGGGCTTTTCGCGGAAAGGCTCCTCACCTGGAAGGATTCAAAGAACCCGAAATGCTTCCTGTGGTTAAACAAAGTTTGCTGCCCTGGAGAAGCTGCTCAAACCTGCAGCTCCTGTGCGCCCAAAGCCTTTAATCCTGGTAATTCCACCCTCGAAGAAGTTTTGGAGCTCGTCCCGAAATGACAAAGCCAAGCAGGGTCCTTGAACCCGAGCGGCAAGACCGGGAGATAAGGCAGGAATCAGCCAGGCCTGCAATTTGCTGGCTGATTAAATCCCTGGAGCGGCAGGAAAAATTAGGGAAATCATCTCCCAGACACTTGAAGGAACCACTGGCTGCTGGCTGCCTCCCGGGACAAACGATCCCATCCCAACATTTGGGGGATGACAGTGGTTGTTTGGGCACGGACGAGACGTTGTTGGAGTCTCCAGAACCCGCTCGGCCTGTCTGGCACAGGACGGGTTTCGGGCGACGCGGGCGACTCATCCGAGTGAGTTTCCGAGGAACGTTTCCCACCACAAACCGCCCGAAAAGTTGTTTGCCCAAAAGTCTGAACTGCTTGGGATGTTCTCCAAGCAAGCTGAGGGCAGTGTCCACGGAGGAGGCCTGCAGCCAGCTGGACATTGGCCGCACAGCGGCCACAGTTCCGAGGTGTTGGAGAGGGAGTTGATCTCGTTATCCGTCAGAATCCTCCTTCCAAAGTGGCACCGGCAGGACACAATTCCAGAGTGGTTTGGGTCGGAAAGGACCTCCAAGACCATCCAGTTTCAACTCCCCCTGCCCTGGTTAACTTCCACTAGATCAGGTTGCTCCAAGCCCCGTCCAACCTGACCTTGGACACTTCCAGGGATGGGGAAGCCACAGCTTCTCTGGGAATTCCATTCCAGGGACTTCCCACCCTCACAGGAAAGAATTCCTTCCCAGTATTCCATCCATCCCTGCCCTCTGGCAGTGGGAAGCCATTCCCTGTGTCCTGTCCCTCCATCCCTTGTCCCAAGTCCCTCTCCAGCTCTCCTGGAGCCCCTTCAGGCACTGGAAGGGGCTCTGAGGTCTCCCTGGATCCTTCTCTTCTCCAGGCTGGACATTCCCAGCTCTCCCAGCCCGTTCCAACACGATCCAACGTTCTGAGGGGAAGGAAAATCAATCCCAACCCTCAAGACCTTTCCAACTGAGACCCTTTGAACCCAGAAACTCGAGCAGAACCTCATCAAGAACCACCCAATATCCCTGCTCAGAAACCGAGGCAAAGATTCCTGGATGACGCGGCATCCCGAGCCCACAGAGACGGATCCCGGGAGCCCAACCTCAAATCCAACCCCGAGAAAAACCCCTCGGAGAGGACAACAAATTTCCAAGGAGGAATAGGAATCTCCAGACGCTGCCATGCCCCAAAGGTGTTTCCAACCCCCAAGCAACGCCTTCACCGGGTTCTTCACCCAGCGGTGCCCGCCCGGCTCAATTCCGCCTCTCTGGACGCGGATTCCTCGGAGCGACGTCGGAGCTGGAGGGGATCTCATCTGCCAGTCTCAAAACCAACGACCCGTGCTCTTGGAAGCCACGGTTGAAAAGCGTGGCTAAAAACGAGGGAAGATGGTGAGGAGAGCGGGAAAATTCCTTAAGCATCGAGATTTGGGGTTTGTTTTGGTTTTGGGGGGGGTTTTTTAGCACGTTCGTAATTTATTCTTCTCAGACTGATAAACGCCACCTGCACCCCCGGCGAGGGGCAGACAGAAATTCAGGATTAAAAAAAAAGCTCCAATTTGAGGTGGGGAAGGAGGAGACACCCACTGAGACATCTCCTAAATCGGGGTCCCGATGAGATCCGCCCACTTCTCCCTTCTCCTCCTCCGAAACGCGACAAAATAAATCCCTGCTGGCTTTAAATAGAAATCAAATTAACCATGAACAGCCAAAGCAACTCTGTGATGGTCCAGCCATCGCTGGGCGCGCTCAGAGATCTTTTTATAAAACATTTCCCTCCCTCCTTGCACAACGAACAAATTGAAGCAACAAATCAATACCGGGAGAGCTCTAAAACCCAAATCTTATTCCAGCTGCCTTAGAAATGTTCTCGGAGCGCTGCTCGTGGAGGGTTGAATATTTCCAATTATTTTTTCCTCCTCCTCCAGCTGACAGAAGAGTTCCTGAGTCAGATGCGGAAAAAACCCAAACCTGCTCCGAATACTTTCACCCGTTGGGAGCAGTTTAAGGCCTTTTTTTTAGGGATAAAAAGGAAATTCGTCAAGGGGAAGCGAATCTAAAACAGGGAAAGGAGCAAGCGCAACACGTGGAGCACGCTGGAGGTGTCTCCATTTGACTCGGGGAACAGGGAAAAAAGGCATTCCCTGGAAATACGCTTTGGTGGATTAAAGGTTTAGAAGCTCAACCGGAGCTTCTTCCTTGGATTTGGGAGCTGATCTGAGCTTAAGGAAGGCAGACACCACCGAGCGGGATGGTTTAGGAAGGAAAACTCGGGATTCCCTTCCCCAGGAATCACAAAAACACAGTCAGGGGCTTCCCAACGAAGCAATTTCAGCCGGTATCATGGCTCCTCCTCCTCCATCCCACATCTCCCATCCATCCCGTGGATCTACGCAAGCCTTTCCCTGGAAATCCACTAGGTTTTAAAATGAGGGTATGGAAAGTACGAGAAGATGTTTGCAAGTACCAAAATACCGGATCTTAATTAATTTTAATAGAGAGACACATCAGGACCCTTCCCATCCTTTTCCTCAGCTTAGGGATGCACGTGGAGCTGCCCTGCCAGCTCCAGGACAACAGGAATGCCTGGAAGAAGAAGACAAGGAGAAATCCCACACCCTTTGCTGTTCCTGTTTCCTGTCGCACTTGGATTTTTAACTGGAGCTCTTCTGATCTCCTGCACCAAACAGATCCTTGCCTCAAATGGATTCTGCGTTAAGGCCTCGTTATCGTTCCCAGACAAAAATATTCCCGAGTCTCTCCGTGCCAAGGCTGGAAAGAGCCCTTTCCAGGAGGAATTTTCCCCAAAACCCAGCCTAAACCTCCCCTGGCACAGCCTGAGTTTCCTCTCGTCCTGTCCCTTGCTCCCCGGGAGCAGATCCCGACTCACTCCCGGCTCCAACGTCCCATCAGCATCTTCCCAAATGTTTTCCTCGAGCCCAAGTTCTACTTGGAATCTCTCCAAGTGTCGAGCTCCTGCTACAGGACACACTTTTTTGTCCTTTTTTCCCCCCCCCCCATTCTCCTGCCCTCCCACTCCCATCGCTCTCGCTCCCATTCCTTCAGTATCTCGCAGGGAAAAGATGGGATAAAAAAACATTTCCAGGCAAATTTTGCCCAAGCTACAAAGGCCCATTCACGGAGAAGGATCCCCAAAAAAATCTGTCTCTGTTCTGGGGCATCCATCTCCGCGAGATCACATCCTGCCTGTTCCCTCCTCCCTCAGACGTTAGGGATGAACGACAAAACCTCTCCCAATCCCGAGCTTTCCCTCGGAATTCTCAGTTCTATGAAGGATCCAAAGCACGAGGTACAAGATCCTCAAATCACAGAATGGTTTTTTTCGGTGACTCGACCCTTGCTCCAAGGTTTCTCCTGCTCCAGCAATTCCTGCTGTAAATTTTCCTGATGAAAAAAAGGGATTTTCACACATTTATCTGACTACAGAAAATATTTCCCACTGCTCCAGAAGCTCCATCCAAGACTCCTCCTCACAAAGCTTGTCTGGTCCACTGCAATTCCCACAATTTCAGGCAGATCTCCACGGCACCCATCCATAAACTCATTTAATTCCTGCCCTTCCTGCCCAAATACCTCGAAGGCTTCCCTAATTCCACGACTTCCCAGGAACAACAATTCCTAAAAAAAACCCACGGAGGCGACACCAAACCTCCCTTTACTCCCCGTGATTTGAGTTTCGCTGGAATATTTTTGCACTCTCCATAAACAGGGATTTAGGAACTCGGCAGCCACCCGGGAACTGAAGCGCTGCCCGTGTTTTCCTCACAACCATCCTGAACTTCCCTGTTTTTTTTTTCCTGAGCCTGCACTTCATTCCCGATCACAATCAAAGAGCTTCCACGTCCCCTCTCCGCGCACGCAACTTCCACGCGTAGCCCGGGGCATCCTCGGCCTCCTTCACATCCAGTTTTCCTCTCCCGAGTTTCTGTCCCTTTGGATTAATTCCACACTTACTGGGCTTTTCTTCCCCCCCACCCCCATGTTTCTGCTCCGAGGTTGGAGCCGGGTGAGGGTCGGGATTTTCTCCCAAGGGAATAAGGGACGGGACAAGAGGAAGCGGCCTCAAGTGGCATCAGGAGAGGTTTAGCGGGGATATTTCGGGGAAAATTCCTCCTGGAAAGAGCTGTCCAGCCTGGGCACAGGGACGAAGTCACATTCCTGGAGGGATACGAAATCCCTGTGGATAGGGCACTTGGGGACATGGTCAGTGGTGGCCTTGGAAGTGCTGGGGCTCAATCCTAAAGCTCCTTGCCAACCTAAACAATTCCATGATTCTACTTTTAACCTACATAGGTCCCAAGTAATTTATTCCTCATTCCCCTCATCTTTTCCTTTCCAATCCCTGGTTTCTGACAGAGTTTTCCAGGTTTTTGTAGCCCCCTTGGACATTCGTGCCTTTCTATCCCCGCTCTAAATCCTGCTTGAGTCTAAATTCCACGGAGCTTTAAGTTCTTACTAAGCCAAAACCACTCAAGTTCCCAAAATCGTGGGAATGGGTTGGGTTGGAAGGGGTTGGATTAAAGACCATCCAGTTCCAACCACCTTCCATCACCCCAGGTTGCTCCAAGCCCCGTCCAACCTGGCCTTGGACAATTCCAGGGATGGGGCAGCCACAGCTTCCCTGGGAATTCCATTCCAGCCCCTCACAGCCAGGAATTCCTTCCCAATATCCCATCTAACCAGTGGGAAGCCTTCCCCTGTGTGCTGTCCCTCCATCCCTCGTCCCAAGTCCCTCTCCAGCTCTCCTGGAGCCCCTTTAGGCACTGGAAGAGGCTCCGAGGTCTCCTCGGAGCATCCCTGAAGGTGAAATGATTTCTACCACCCAGGACGATCTGACATGAACCAGGAAAGGAGGAATGAGACGCTTGGATCGGGGAATGTGGGTGGAGGGAGACCCGTGAGTCACCGACAACCTTTAATCACTTGTACCCTCTGCAATTCCCTTTTCCAAGTTCTCCTGGAACAAAACCAAACCTTGTCCACGGGCACCAAAATATCCAGGCCCGGTTTCCCAAACTGAGGCGTTTCCCACGTTCCATTTGAGGGAAAGGGGACAAAGAACGGAATCGGAATTCCCGGCTTTGCAGTGGGATTTGACACAATTCTTAAACTCAGCTTATTTATCCCTAAAGCTCCATTTTTTTTTTTTTCCCAGGGTGAGCCCCCACCAGCTCCAGACCTTTCCCCAAATCAATTCCCATCCCTGGACACGCTCCAGCCCTTTCATGCCCTTCCTGTCATGAAAGGGCCCAAAACATCCCAGGATTTGAGGTTCCTCAGCACGACGGGAATGTCACTTCCCTGATCCTCCCGGCCACGCAAGCCGGGGATTCCCACAAAATTATCCCCCTCAAAAAGGCCCCTTTTTTCCATAGCTAAAAGCCTTAAGGAAAGATATTTGCACGTGCCAGGTGTATCCCGATTTTTGTATTACCCCTACTGCCGAAAGGACGGGCACCTCAGAATTCCAAAGGCCACAGACCCCCTCCGCGGGCTGATAAGACACTTAATAAACTGATAAGGCACTTCACGAGCTGATAAGGCACCGTCACTGATAAGGCAATGCCCGAGGGACACGTGGAATGAGGCAAAACACAACTTGTGGCTTCAAAGCCCGGATCGGGGATTTTCCTGCATGGAAAAGCATCGGGAAACCGAGGGCTCGGCTGCCAAACCTGCTCCTCCTGCACATCCAGCTTGGCCTTTCCCAAGGGTTTGTGTTAATTTCCCGATTGGAGCTTCCCAAAAGGCACTTGGAGGGGGGCTCTGGAGATGATAAATTAAGAGCTGTTTTCCTCCCTGTGTTATTCCACGTGTTATTCCCATGGGTTATTCCCACAAAAACCCTTCCCAACCTCGTTCTGTGCTCCGAGCATTACGGTGAGGGTGGGGAGGGGCTGGAATGGAATTCCCAGAGAAGTTGTGGGTGCACCATCCCTGGAAGTGTCCAAGGGCAGCTTGGGCAGGGCTTGGAGTAACCTGGGATAGTTGGAGGTGTCCCTGCCCGTGGCAAGGGGTTGGGAATTATTTTTAAGGTCCCTTTCCAACCCATTCTTTGATCTTATTCCCACTTCCATCCTGATAAAAATCCCTTTCCATGCCCCTTCTCCCTTCCCAGCCGAGGAATAAAGGGGGAATTGTTCAGGTGAGCTGGAGTGTGACAGAACAGGAACTATTCCATAGTCATTTAATTGGGGTTTGGAGTTCTGGGCACAGGATTTCCCTCAATTAAAAAAAAAAAAACAAACCAGGAACTTCCTGTTAAAACAGAAAATTCCCAGACAGAAAATGTGTTCTCTGAGTCGCTGTGGGAATTTTTTTGGGGGGGAGAACCACCTCCTTCCAGACAGAAGATCCCCGGCACGGAACCGCCACGCTCCGATATGGATTCCTCCAGGTGACATTCGGGAGATGTCAGAGACGCGGGAGAAGAAGGGGGGAAAAGAAAAACGCTCCTGAAAGGATGGATTCATTCGGAATTTTCCCCTTTCCTGGCAGCTCTGACAGATCCGACGGCGTCTCCCAGAAACGGCACGGAAGGCGGGAATAGGGTTGGGAATGGTCTCTGCTCCTTGGGAGAGGCAGAGGGTGCAACGCAAATCGATTTAATGTGGAATTAACGGAAAATAAAGAGGTTTTCCCATGGTTTTTTGTTGCCCAACTGCTCCATTTAATCCAGCCACACTTAATTAGGGACACACCAATCCCGAGGGAAGCCGCTCCCGTCCTGGCACCATCCCCACAGGAGTCAGCAATCCAAGACTTCCAACCCAGCAGGATTCCTGATCCATTTAAACCGAATTTGAGGAAGGAATTTATTACAGCGAGGGTGGCGAGGGGGCTGGAATGGAATTCCCGGAGAATTCTGTGGCTGCTCCATCCCTGGAAGCGTCCAAGGCCAGGCTGGATGGGGCTTGGAACAACCTGGGATAGTGCAAGGTGTCCCTGCCCACGGAAAGGGGTTGGAATGAGATGATCTTTAACCCAACCCTTTCCAACCCATTCCATGACTCCAAGACTAAGAAGAATTCCTGCCCCGTGGACTATTCCGAGTCCAGCAGCCTCACCCAACAACCTCCGACCCAAATCCCAGTATTTTTCCTGGGAAGTGGAAGAAAATCCCCTCCCACCACACCCAGAGCCCGCTGACGTGCTCAGAGATCCGTGAGCACAAATCCCTCGATTTCTCTTCTTCCAAAAGGAGTTTTTTTCTGCCTGGTGGGGTACTTTTTCCCCTTTTCCTAATTATTCCCAAATATTCCTGGCCACATTGAATCTTGCTGAGGATTTTTGTTCTGTTAGTCTTTTTTTTTCAAGCAGCTCAACTGGGAAAGGGCTCCACGGGATTCCTCCTTTCCCTGTCT
>VZRR01007343.1:3793-22619 GCA_013398015.1 Oreocharis arfaki | reverse complement strand
CTTCCTAGAGATCTCAATTACCCTTGCAGCTTCTGGAAATTTCAGAATAATAATATGCTGTCTTGGTTTGAGACAAATGGGAGGAAGCATCTGAAATGAACGTATCCTCTAATAGAAGGCAGATTTCAGCAGCACNATTCCTTGGAGGAAAGTGAAAAAAACCTATTTATTTAACAAGCAAAGTGTATGCAGGCACGGAAAAAAGAATGAATAATGTTAAATAATAAAACTTCTCGCTGTGGAGAAGACCTGGGAAGATTTCAAAGCTTTTTCTTTGGGTGTGGCTCTGCCCTCTCCAGAGCTGGGGTTCAGCATGGGCCCCTCTGGGCTGTGGTGTAGGGACTCCTGGTGATGTTCTGGTATGGCTGAACAGTCCACAAGAGAAGCAGAAGCCAAAGTCCCAGGAAAGCCTTTTTCCTCAGCTAATGAATGAGAAGCTAGCTAAAAACCAAAGGAATGTAGGGATCTCTTCCCTGCTGCAGAAGCTGAGAGCTGAGGAGAAGAGCCAGTGAGTTATCTGTGTTTTTGAACACAGCTGCCGAAGGAATTCCACCGCCTTCCCCCCCACTCAGGTCTGCCTTAAAGACACAGAAAGGCACAGGAGTCATGTCTGGGCATAGAGCAGGCAATAGGGGATACAGCATCATGAAGTCACCCCGAGACATATGCTCCCAGGAAGGTGGGACAGGGCATGCAAGAGAAAATTCAACCCAGTCCCCACTTCCTGCTGTGAAATTTAATGGACACCTTAGCATAACAGCTTAAATCTTTGGTTTAGAATCAAATCACAGAATCTTTAGGTTGGAAAAGACCTCTGAGATCATTGAGTCCAACCTTTAATTAAAGACCACTTTGACAGCTAGACCATGGCACTTGGTGGCACATTCAGTCTTTTCTTGAACACTTCGAGGATGTAGACTCCACCACCTCCCTGGGTAGCATGTTCCAATGCCTCACCACCTTTTCGGGAAAGAAGTTCTTCCTGACATCCAACCTGAACCTCCCCGGCACAACTTAAGGCTTGGATTTCCTCTTGTCCTTTTGCTAGTTTTCTGGGAGAAGAGACCAACCCCCGTCTTGCTACAATTTCCTTTCAGGTAGTTACAGAGAGTGATAAGGTCACCCCTCTTCCAGGTGTGTTGAGTTTGTGTGGGCAGTTTTTGGTAGCAGGGGGTTTACAGAAGATACCTTCTGTGAGAAGCTTCCAGAATGTCCAACAGAACCAACACCAGCCGGCTCCAGGACAGACCCACCACTGCCTAAGGCCGAGATCAGCACAGATTGTGGTGATGCCTCTGTGATAACATATTTAAGAAGGAAAATAAAGTTTTGTGCAGATGTAATTGAGGCCAGAGAAGAATGATCTGAGAATATGTGAGAAAAACAGCTCTGCAGACAGCCAGGTGAGTGCAAAAAGATGGTCAGCAGGTGCTCCAGGTACTGGAGCGGAGGTTCCCCTGAGGTTCTGTGGGGAAGCCCATGGTGAAGCAGCTGTTCCCCCACAGCCCGTGGAGGGCACAGGGTGCAGAGATCCACCTGCAGCCCTTCAAGGATCCCCACACTGGAGCAGGTGTGAGAGAGGCTGTGACCCCATGGGAAGCCCATGCTGGAGCAGGGTCCTGGCAGGGATCTGCAGATCCATGGAGAGAACAGCCCGTGCTGGAACAGGTTTCCTGGTAGGACTTGTGACCCTGTGGGTGACCTATGCTGGAGCAGACTGTACCTGAAGAACTGACCCCATAAAACAGTGACCCAGATTGCAACTGTTGGCGGAGAACGGTTGCCTGTGGGAAGGACACACACTGGAGAAGTCTGTGGAAAAGTGTCTGCCATGGGAGGGACCCCACACTGGAGCAGAGGAAGGGTTCTGACTCCTCTCCCTGAGCAGAGTCAGGAACAAGCTGTGATGAATTGACCATAACTTCCATTCCCTTTTTCCCTTTACCACTGTGGGGAGGAAAGGAGGAAGCTGGAAAGGAGGGAAGATAGGGGGAAGGTGTTTTTAAGAATTCTTTTACTTGTTATTGCCCTGCCCTGCTCTTTTTAGTAGTAAATTCTATTAATATCCCTGAATTGGTTTTGTCCTTGACTGTACTTGGTGAGTGATCTCTCCTGGTCCTTAACTCATGAATCTTTCACTATATTTTCTTTCCCCTGTCCAGCAGAGAAGGGCAGTGATAGAGCAGCTTCGGTGGGTACCTGGCATCCAGCCAAGGTCAACCCACTACACTAGGGTAAACAACCACAGCTCTTTTAGCCACTCCTCATTGGACACATGCTCCAGACCCCTCACCAGATTCTCTGCTCTTCTCTCTGGACTCGCTCCAGCACCTCAGTGTCCTGCTGAATTGATGGGCCTAGAACTTGACACAGCACTCGAGGTGTGGCCTCACGAGTGCCAAGTACAGTGGGACAATCTCTACCCTAGTCCTGCTGCCATGCTATTCCTTATACAAACCAGGATGACACTGGCCTTCCTGGGCCATGTTCGGACACCGTTGACCAATACCCCGAGGTCCTTATCTGGTTGGCCACTTTCCATTCTGCCCTCAGCCTGGGCTGCAGGGAGTTGTTGTGGCCAAATTGTAGGACCCAGCTCTTGGTCTTGTTGAACCTCATGCTATTGGTCTAGGCCCATTGATCCAGCCTGTCTAAATCCCTCTGCAGAGCCTTCCCACCCTCCAGCAGATCAATTCTCCTACCCGTCTTGGTGTCATTGACAAATTTACTGAGGGTACATTCAATCTCCTCATCCAGATCATCAATAAAGATATTAAACAGGACTGATCCCTGGGGGAAACCACTGGTGACTAGACAACTGGATGCAGCACCATTCCCACCACTCTTTGGGCCCAGCCTGCAGTCAGCTTTTAATCCAATTAAGATGCACCTGTCCAAGCTGTGGGCTGCAGCTTCTCCAGGAAAGGCTGTGGAAGACTACGTTGAAGGCTTTAATGAAGTCCAGGTAGACACATCCTTTCCTCGTGCACCAGGTGGGTCACCTGGTCATAAGAGGAGATCAGGTTGGTCAAGCAGGACCTGCCCTTCCTAAGCCCAGGCTGGCTGGGCCTGGTTGTGTTGTACGTGCTATGTGATCACTGTTAGTATTATCTGCTCCGTAACCTTGCCGGGCACTGAGGTCAGGCTGACAGGCCTGGAGTTTCCTGGAACTTCCTTTCAGCCCTTCTTGAGGATGGGCATCACACTGGCACCTCCAGTCATCTGGGACCTCCTGCATGAGCCAGAACTGATGATAAATGATGCAGAGCAGCTTGGTAAGCTCTTCCACCAGCTCCCTCATCACCCTTGGGTGATTCCCATATGATCACATAGATTTGTGGGAGTCCAAGTGGCTCAATAGGTCACTAACTATTTCCCCCTGGGTTACAGGGGGTCCGTTCTGCTCTGCATTCTGTCCACCAGCTCAGGTTTGTGCTGGGGATAAGAGGTCTTACTGTTAAGAGAATAAGGCAAAGAAGGCATTGACAACCTCAGCCTTTTCTTCATTCTTGATTATACTATTTCCTCCACATCCAATAAAGAATGGAGGTTTTCCTTGGTCCTCCATTTGTTGTTGATATATTTATAAAACACTTTTTATTATCTTTTACAAGCAGTGGCCACTTTGAGTTCTGACTGAGCTTTTGCCTTTCTAATTTTCTTTCTACATGACCTAATGACATCCTTGTATTCTTCCTGAGGTGCCTGCCCCTTTTTCTAAAGGTCATACACCATCTTTTTTATCTTGACTTCTTGCGAAAGCTCCTCATTTAGCCAGACCTGTCTCCTTCATCTGTCAGGACATAGGAACAGGTTGCTCCTACACCTTCTAGATTTCTTCCTTAAAATATGTCCAGCCTTTCTGGAAGGCTGGATTGCAAGAGTCTCTCTGTCCATGCACTGAAATGGGAGGAAAACGAAGAAGAAACAGTTTATCCCCTCTCATGCTTACCTTTTGCGGAAGGGGAATCCATGGCACTTGCTATCCCAAAGTTCCTGCTCTCTGGAAAAAATTAGGCTGCAGAGTGACAGTGCATCAGCTCCAGAACAAACCTGAAATCGTTTAAGGAGCTGCACCAAGGTCAGCTTTGCTGCACCACACTAAAGACCCTGCCCTTCTCTGGCTCTGGCTCTCTCAGTGCACTTTGATATTTCCAGGATGTGCCTTGACCTCAGTCCCCATAGCAACACTTTTGGTGTGATATCTTTATTAGTTTATTCATTCAACATTCCATGTTTAATGAGCAGTAAAGAAGATGGAGCATCCTGATGACTTCCAAGCAGGAGCCAATCACCCTTCACTGCAGTGTCTGGATACTTCCCAAAGAAGATGACCTACAAGCCTCACAGCTACATCTGATGTGACTAAATTGGATGCTGTTAGAACAGGCATGGTGGTGGATCCAGGCACACAGATCAAGAGCAGTGACAGGGCAAGTGTTCAATTCACGTGATTTTAATCACAAAGTCTCCCTCTTCACTTCCTAAGGAGAGACAAGGACTCCCAGAGATATTTCTTCAAATTCATCATAGACCACTAAGATGGGGATTCATGTCCAATCTGATCTCCATAGCATAGGCTCTTAGCTGGTTGCTCTGAGCTCTCTTTATGGTACACGGAGGTAAATGAGCACTGTGAGTTCTCTGTTCTGGTTTCAGCGGGATAGAGGTGGTTTTTTTTTTCCAAGGAGCTGGTCCGGGGCTGTGTTTTGGATTCAGGATGAGAACAATGTTGATAACATTGTTGCTCCATTGTGCTCACCCCAGGTCAAAAATTTTTCAATGTCTTTTGCTTTGCCAGCAAGCAGGTGCATGAGAAGTGAGGAGGAAGTACAGGCAAGACAGCTGACCCAAACTGGCCAGAGGAATATTCCAGACCGTAGAACAGCATGCCCTTTATGTAAACTCAGGGAAGTTGGCTGGCAGGGGGCTGATCAGCGCTCAAGTACAGGCTGGGCATCAGTCCGTGGTTGGCAAGCAATTACACTGGACATCACTTGGGTTTTGTTCCTCTCTCCTTTTTTCTATTTCTCTCACTCTCTCTCTTTCTCTCTCTCCCTCTCTCCTTTTTCAACACAATTCATCTTTTTATTATTAACATTGTTTTTTAAATTTTTAAATTTTTCAAGCTCTTCTTATCCCAGCCAACAAGGTTTAGTTTTCCAAGGGGCTCTAGGACACCAGGGAGTGAGTGAGCAGCTGTGTGGTGCTTAGTGGTCATCTGGTGTTAAATCACCATCGATTCTCACATCATTCATGAAGCCAAAGGTCTTGGGGTGGGATGGCCACAGCCACCAACCACATTTCCATAAACCACACAGACATATTCAGTGCTCAGGGCACTGAATATGAAACTGGCACAAAATTTTACGAACGGTCATGCCAAATTCTGCTCTTTCTACTGCACGGGGGTTTTCATGGGCTTGGACATGCACTAAGTCCATGATTTGCAGACTGTTATCACATGAGGCTACATGGAATTTTGTTGGAGGCTTTAGTTTGGAGATCTAACATGGGAAAGAGTTTTATCTTGGTTAAAGATATGGGGGCTGCTCCTCAATCGCTTAAAAAGAGGTCTCAGGGGCTGTTTTGGATATTATTAGGGTTGCAATACTAAACCAGGTATTTGGGAGGGGCAGATATGACACAGGACTTGTAGAAACTTGTTCCCCTCTGAATCAGCAGTTGAAGGCTTAGAAATGGAAAATGTCACAAGAGAAGGACATCTGACCCAGGAACTCCAGCCAGAACATGCTGAGATCGTACACACCTTGTTTAGCAACACTGAAACTTCTTCTCACAAATGTCATGGTCTTTTTACATCCAGCTTTTACAAAATGTTCCTGTCATCCAAGAAAGACCCAAAAGAGACCTCGCTGTCTAACAAGTCATCAGTTCCTTTGGAGGACAAAACCACATTCCCAAACAAGTTGAATGCTTTTCCAAAGAGGACATAGAATCACAGAATCAACTAGGCTGGAAAAGACCTTTGAGATCATTGACTCCAACCTTTGACCCAACACCACCATGTCAACTAGACCATGGCACCAAGTGCCACATCCAGTCTTTTCTTAAACATCTCCAGGGACGGTGACTCCACCACCTCCCTGGGCAGCCCATTCCGATGCCCAATCATCCTTTCTGTGAAGAATTTTTTCCTAATGTCCAAGCTAAACCTCCCCAGTGCAGCTTAAGGCTGTGTCTTCTTGTCCTACTGATGGTTGCCTGGGAGAAGAGACTGACCCTCACCTGACCACAAGTAGTTGTAGAGTGTGATGAAGTCTCCCTTGAGCCTCCTCTTCTACAGCAACCCCAGCTCCCTCAGCTACTTCTCACGGGACTTGTGTTTCAGACCCTTCACCAGCCTTGTTGCCCTTCTCAGGACATGCTTGAGCATCTCAGCATTCTTCCCAAATTGAGGGGCCCAGAACTGGATACAGCACTCCAGGTGCGGCCTCACTAGTGCTGAATACAGGGGAAGAATCACTTCCCTATTCTTGCTGGCCACAGTCTTCCTGATCCAGGTCAGGATGCTATCAGCCTTTTTGGCCATATGGGCACACTGCTGGCTCATGTTCTGGCTGTCAACCAGTACCCCCAGGTCCCTTTCTGCCTGGGCACTGTCCAGCTACTCTGTCCCCAGCTACTCTGTCCCCAGCCTGTAATGTTGCATGGGGTTGTTGTGGCCAAAGTGCAGGAGCTGGCACTCTTGTTGAACCTCACATCTTTTGGTTTGGCCCATCTATCCAGTCTGTCCACATCCCTCTGCAGAGCCCTCCTATCCTCCAGCAGATCAATGCTCCCACCCACTTGACGTCATCTGCAAATTTGCTAATGGTAGACTCGGTCCCCCCATCCAAATCATCAGTGAAGATATTGAACAGGTCTGGGACCAGCACTGATTGCTGGGGGACACCACAGTGGCTGGCCACCAACTAGATGCAGCACTGTTCACCACCACTCTCTGGGCCCAGCCTCCAGCCAGTTCTTAGCCCAGCAAAGATGCATCTGTCCAAGCCGTGAGCTGCAGCTTTTCCAGGAGGATGCTGTGGGAGATGACGTCAGAGGCTCTGCTGAAGTCCAGGTAGACACGTCCACAACCTTCCCCACACCAGGCAGGCCACCTCTTAATAAAAGGAGATCAGATTGGTCAGGCAGGACCTGCGCCTCCTAAACCCAGGCTGGCTGGGTCTGATCCCCAGGTCACCCTACAGGTGCCGTGTGATCGCACTCAGGGTGATCTGTTCTCTAACCTTCCTGCCACTGAGGTCAGGCTGACAGGCCTGGAGTTTCCCTGATCCTTCTTCCAGCCCTTTTTATGGATGGGCACCACATTGCCACCTCCAGTCCTCTGGGACCTACCNTGCAGAGCCCTCCTATCCTCCAGCAGATCAATGCTCCCACCCACTTGACGTCATCTGCAAATTTGCTAATGGTAGACTCGGTCCCCCCATCCAAATCATCAGTGAAGATATTGAACAGGTCTGGGACCAGCACTGATTGCTGGGGGACACCACAGTGGCTGGCCACCAACTAGATGCAGCACTGTTCACCACCACTCTCTGGGCCCAGCCTCCAGCCAGTTCTTAGCCCAGCAAAGATGCATCTGTCCAAGCCGTGAGCTGCAGCTTTTCCAGGAGGATGCTGTGGGAGATGACGTCAGAGGCTCTGCTGAAGTCCAGGTAGACACGTCCACAACCTTCCCCACACCAGGCAGGCCACCTCTTAATAAAAGGAGATCAGATTGGTCAGGCAGGACCTGCGCCTCCTAAACCCAGGCTGGCTGGGTCTGATCCCCAGGTCACCCTACAGGTGCCGTGTGATCGCACTCAGGGTGATCTGTTCTCTAACCTTCCTGCCACTGAGGTCAGGCTGACAGGCCTGGAGTTTCCCTGATCCTTCTTCCAGCCCTTTTTATGGATGGGCACCACATTGCCACCTCCAGTCCTCTGGGACCTACCCAGTAAGCCAGGACTGATGATAAATGATGGAGAGCAGCTTTGCGAGCTCTTCTGCTGGGTCACTCATCCCCCTAGGATGGGTCCCATCTGGTCCCATAGACTTGTGAGCACCTAAGAAGCTTAGGAGGTCTCTGACTGCTTCCTCCTAGATTACAGAAGGGCTATTCTGCTCCCCATCCCTGTCTGCTAGCTCAGGGGGCCAGTTGTCCTGAGGACAATTTGTCTTATTGTTGAAAATTGAGGCAAAGAAGGTGTTAAGTACCTCAGCCTTTTCCTCCTCTCTGGTAACTATATTCCCACCCAAGTCCAATAAAGAATGGAAGTTTTTCTTGCTCCTCCTTTTGCTAGTAAATTATTTCTAGAAATGCTTTTAATTGCCCTTTACAAAAGTGGCCAGATTAAATTCTAATTGATATTTAGCCTCTCTAATTTTCTTTCTGCATGACCTAACAACATCCTTAAACACTTCCTGAGTTACCTGCCCCTCTTTTAAAAGATGATATGCCTTTTTTTCCCACTTAATTCCTTCAAAATGTCCCTACCCATCCAGGTCGGTAATTTTCCACACCGGCTCATCTTTCGGCACCTAGGGACAGGCTGCTCCTGTGCCTTCAAGATTACTTTCTTGAAGTACGTTCATCTTTCCTGGATGCCCTTTTTAAGGGCTATTTCCCAAGGTGCTCTACAAATCAGTCTCTTGAATAGGCTGAAGTCCACTCTCTGGAAGTCCAGAGTGGAAGTTTTGTTGATGCCCCTCCTTGTTTCACTGAATATTGAGAATTCTATTATTTCATGGTCACTGTACTCCAGACAGCCTCTGACCACCACATCTCCCACCAGCCCATCTCTGTTTGTAAAAAGCAGGTCTGGGAGGGCCCCACCCGTGATAGGCTTGCTCACCAGCCTGTGACGAGAAGTTCTCCTCCATACACTCTAAGAACCTCCTGGACTGCCTCTTCCCTGCTGTGTTGAGTTCCCAGCAGACATCTGTCAGGTTAAAGTCTCCCACAAGAAAAAGGGCTGGAGATCTTGAAACATACTCCAGCTGCTTATAGAATAATACATCCACCTCTTCATCCTGCTTGGGTGGTCTATAACAGACTCTCACCAGGATGTTGACCTTGTTGGCCTTTCCCCTGATTCTTACCCACAGGCACTTGACATTATCATTATTGACCACAAGTTCTGTAATGTCAAGAGACTCTCTGCTATACAGAGCCACCCCTCCACCTCTTCTCCCTCACCTCTCTTCTGAAGAGCTTGTAGCCATCCATTGTAGTGATCCAGTCATGCGAGCCATCCTACCACGTTTCCGTGATGGTGACTACATCACAGCTTTCCTGCTGTACCACAGCTTCCAGCTCCTTTTGTTTGTTACCCATGCTGCGTGCATTAGTGTACATGCACTTCAGCTGGGCTGCTGATTTCACCCGACTCTGGCTTACCACTCTTAGGCTCATCTCTGGACAGCCTGGTTTCGTCCCCTTACCCCTTTAAACCTAGTTTAAAGCCCTCTCAATCAGCCCTGCCATGAACATAGTCCTGCCATGGGAACATAGGTCTAAAAAACTCAACACAACAAAAACTAAACACACAA
This sequence comes from Oreocharis arfaki, assembly GCA_013398015.1. Lineage (NCBI taxonomy): Eukaryota > Metazoa > Chordata > Aves > Passeriformes > Paramythiidae > Oreocharis > Oreocharis arfaki. Next base: position 13,061 of record VZRR01007343.1, on the reverse strand, counting down.
AAGCGGAGTTTCTCCATCCCTCAAAGCTTCATGTTCTGCAGCACTGTTAAACAGACACATGAGGACACTGTAACTAAGGGCAAGAATCAGTATTACACCAGAAAGGGAGAAAGTGGAGTGAGGATGACATTGGCTCTACAACACCTGTCAGATGTACAAAGATCCCTGAACAATGTGGATTGGTGAGATGAATTATTTAATGGGTAAACAAAGACAATGCCATGATGACCTGAGATTTGCTGCTTATGCATTGGCAACCTCAATCACTCAAGGTGCTAACTGGGAAATTTTAAGCTTATTAACATTTCTGTATGACGAGCTGACCTCTGGGTGCTCTGGGAGTTTTTGTCATCCCGAGTTACCATAAAATCAAGGCAGTTTCACACAGTTGCACCTTCCAGCAGGAAAGAGTTCCAAACGGCCAGACTTGGAACCAGCCTTACTTACTGAGAACAAAGTTCCAGCTTTATCATCAGCCCTGCTTTGCCTCAAGGCCCTGCCCCAAGGGGGTCCCTGGGCCCAACTGTCCTTTCCAGAGGGGGAATTCCACCCTTGTCTCCTGCTCTGCAGCCTCCCCTTCCAAGCTGTACCAGGACAGCACAGCCAGCTCTGGACACCAAAGGCAGCAGAGCCATCCTTGGGGAAACAAACACCACACCCAGAGGGCCAGTCCATATTTCAGCTTTCCCCCAAATGACCATTCCCTGACACTTTCAGTTCCTCCCTGAGCCCTCCTGGGAGCAGCTGTGCTGCTGCTGATGCCCCCAGTTCTTGCCACCTTTGCCTGAGGAGCCCTGGGGGATGGAAGAGCTTGCTGGGCCCTGTGTGCACAGCTGGGGTGAGGGAAGAGCGTGGTTCCTTTCCACCCTGAGAGCAGCACCACATTCAGCACTTGTTCAGGAGAGAAAGAAATAACAGAGAGCTGCTTACCTGCCTTGGTCCGCAAAGGTGAGCTCTGATATGGACGGGTATTTTTCCTCTTGCCGGAGAAATTTCCAGCTGCAGAAGGGAAGGAAAATGAACAGAAGAATCTGGTTCTGGAGTTTGAATGTGGTATTTCTTTGCCTAAAAGTCACTTTGATGCCTGAAGGTCACATCTCATCTGCTATATGAGGGCTTTATGTTGGTGATGTAGGCAATGAGGTGCAAATGCAGCTTCAATATCAATGAGAGGTTTAAGATAAGCAGAGATCCTGCTCAATGCCCACACAATATGCCGCTTTAGAATTAGAGCTAGATCTTACCTGTTGCCAGGTAAGAATGAGCTCTACGTCTTCAATCTGTAGATGAAATGTGAACTTTGATCAGCTCCTGGAATAAGGAAATAACTTTGAAAAATGAAACCGAAATGAAGAATTAAACATCGGAGGATTAACTTGGGGTGTGGCTCTGTTTGAAGATCAAGGATCATTGTTCTGTAAGACTGATGTTTTTGTTGACAGGTTACCTAGGGAATGAAGGTGGGGTTTTTTTGGGGCTTCACAGTCACCCTTTAGAGAAATCAACTTTAATTGGGAGAAATTCTGTTTTTCTAGAGGATGACATCTGAAGTACTCTTGGATTCCCACTCAACTTGCCCCTTAGTGTCACTTTTCACAGCTGTTTCTTCCTTCAAAAACTGTGCCAAAAGTATTTCTCAGTGCCCTAGAAATTATTTGATATTGGGAAAGTCGTCTCTAACTAATTTGATATCCCATGATGAGCCACCTGCCTCGTGACAGAAGGATGTTGGATGAAGCTTTCCGGGGTTATAGTGAGCCTTTTGATAGTGACCCTGACATCAGCCATCTGGACAAGGTGCCTGGCTGTGAGACAAGCTGGTACATGGTACCCTAAGTGAAGAATTGCCTGATTGCCAGGGCTCCAAGGGTTGTAGAAAACACAGCTATATCTGTCTGGTGGGCAGCCACCAGCTGAGTTCCCGAGGGTTCAGTCGTAGAGTATGTTCTGTTTCACATGTTTATCAGGTGCAGGAATTGAATGCACCATTAGCAAGTTTGCTGATGATACCGAAGTGGAGATGCTGCTGAGTTTCTTGAGGGACAGGAAGCTTTGCAAAGGGGTCTGGATGGATTTGAGCATTTGGCAATTGTCGAAGGCATAAGATTCAACAAGATCAAGTGTTGACATCTGCGCTTAGGGCAGAGTAATGCCAGACACAAATACAGACTGGGAGAGGGGTGGCTACAGAGCAGCCCTGCAGAAATTTTATCAAAGACATCAGAACCAGTAGTAAAGAGAGGTATTGATCCCGCTGCACTGAACATTGCTGCAGCCTCACCTCATGTGCAACTCTGGGCCCCACTGTTTAAGAAGAATATGGAGGTACTTGAAGGGTGGCAACAAAGCTGATGCAAGGGTTGGAGGACAAGTCCAGTGAGAAGCTGCTATGGAAAACTGAAATCTCTTCTCCTTAGATGGCCTTTGCCAAGAATCCACAGAGCCTCTGGGACAGTAACAGTGGGGCACTTTGAGCTACTCATTCCCAGTCAGGCTGATTCCAGCCTCCATTACAGTCAGTTGCTGGGATCTCTATCGCTCTAGAAATACAAATAGGTTCTGCCCCTCTGTAGCCTGACAGCATTGGGATACCCTGTGCCCCAGTGTCTGCTGGAACTTTGTACTCTGGTGGGGCTGTTGTGCCAGGCCACCAGATGCACACACTCCAGTAAACCTGTTTGTCCCTCTTCTCCCAGCTGGATGCAGGGTCTCCGTGGTTACAATCATAGGATTCTCTGCTTACTTCATGTAAAAACAGCTTAGAATGCCTTTCCATAGGATCAGGAGTAAGATCAGTGCTTTCATTCTGTCTGGGAAGTTGACAGCTGGACATTGGAGAAGCTGAGTGGAGGAAATGGGAGTGAGCATCTCTTGTGCCAGCTCCCAGCAGCTCATGGGCTAAATGGCACTTGCCTTTTGTTTAATGGGATATTTTACTTCTGAGTCACTGAGAGATCTGTAAGGAGCCAAGAAAATTCAACCCATGTGCCACCACCCATGAGGGAACCCAGGAAATGGTAGTCTCACCAGCCCCATGATGGTCATGGCAGCCCTCGTAGTTTTAGACAAGGAAGCCTAAAACTTTCAAGCTTAGGCAACTTTTCAAGTTTAGTCAGGTTTAGAACTTGACTAGTCAAGTTCTAAACCTGACTGTTCCAGGAGACTCAGAGCCTGGACTGCACTGGGTTCAAAGACAGTTGCATTGTGTGGTGAAATGGAGCAGGCAGGGACAGCTTGGAAAAGCTGCAAAGAGCCTGGGGGAGTTCCTGTGCCAAGAGAAGCTCTGCAAGCTCCATGCCCAGCCTGAGCCCTGTTCTGACCCATGTGGGGCTGGCGAGCTGCAGTGATCCCTGCTGGGGAGGTGTGAGCCCACCTGAGAGCCATCCAAGTGCTCAGCATCCCTGGCTGTGGGACTGATGGGAATGGGGCCCTCCCTGTTGGGACTTCTCATCTGGGCTAAGGAGATGTTCTGGGCTGCCAGTTCCCTGCAGCTGGCACCATTTGTGTGCAGGTATTGATAATGTCAGGAGGAACTGGTCAGCCTGGATTCACTGAGAAAAAATAGCATAGAATCGGGGAATCATAAAATGATTTTATGTGGAAAGGACAGCAAAAAACTCTTCAGTGTGCAGAGTCAAGTCACAGTTACAGGAGAGCAAGTGGGAGAAGTCACCTGTCAAATCCTGAACCCCCTGGTGCAGGTGGAGAAGAAAACTACTGTGCGCTTCTCAGGCTGTGCACATCCCGAGGGAAGGCAGGCTCTGCCCACTCCTGTAGGACTGGGACTATTTCTGCATTTATCTCCACAAAAACTCTTTGGGTGGGTGCTTAAGTTTGGGGGTAAGATTGAACATTGCCAGATGACACTCAGATAATTTTTTTTCAAAGGTTCTGTTTTTCCAGGCACATCTCAGTGGGTCTTTGCATCCTGGATACAACTCCCTTTATTTCTTCTTGCACTGGCTGCTGGTGCTGTTCTGGTATTTCGAGGTAAGGGCTCTCGGTTCACAGGACCTCACATTTTCAGAAGTGAGGCCGTGGGAGGTCAACCACTGTGGCAAAATTCTCAGCAGAACCTGCTCTGGCAGAGGCTCTTCCTCATGCTTGGTAGAGGAATGCTCTACACAGAGGTCAGGTGAAGTGGCTGAGGGCTTTACAGGTCACTTTTGGGGTTTGGTTTTACTCTTTGATCGTAAGGGAGCATTTCTCAGCTCCTTGTTAGACTGCTCTGACAAATAAGATGAAACATGAAGTGGAGTCTGGCCCTGGCCCTGGCCCATAAAAGTAGCAGACCTTCCTCACCCTAAGCTCTCCTGCAGGTAGAAGCTTTCCATGTGCTCATCTGCCATCTAGAGGCAGAAGGGAGATGCCTCCACATGCAGCTGAGGGCTTGGGTGGACCGTGGTACCCAGAGGCAAGAGAAGGAAGGAGGATGGGACTGGGGGACTTTTCCTGGGGTGAATTAGGAGGGTCCCTTCCTCTGCCCCCATTGGCCTCATCCTCCCCCAAGCCTCCAGGGGAGCTCCATCATCAGAGCTGGACCTTTTTTCCCAGAAGTGTCAGTGGTGCCTCCCACCTTGGCAAGGGCCTCTCCAGAGATCTCTCTCTGTGTGGGAGCTGGAGCAGGGCCCTTCCAAGCCTGGAGAACCTGTGGCAGAGTGTCATGGCCAAGGGCCCAAACCAGCACTTCATTGCTGATGGCAAGGCAGGCCTGACCCTTCCCTAACAGCTCTCCTGAGCTCACACCACTCACATCTTCTGAGATCTGTGCATGGAGCTTCATCTGGACTTGGAGGTACCCCCCAAGGGCTGACAAATCCCCAGGGAAGGACCAGCATGGGCACACAAGGGAAGGAAGAAGTGCAGCTGATGAAGCCGTGTTACATGAGGCAGACACCTGTGGGCATTGGCAGAGCCCACCTGACCAGGCTGTGTTGGTGACATTGTCAGAGGCTCCCGGTGGCATTTGGGCTGTTTTTATACCTGGTTCACACTGGTGTAGTTCTCCCGTACCTGGGGGTTTCCTCTCTGCAGCAGCACTCTGGTGTTAGGAGTGTTCAGCACACCTTTGCATGAAGCCCTGAGCCCTGAGGTTGATCTTCAGGGCAGACCCTGCTCTCAGCAGGAGACCCCACTACACACCTGCCATGCTCCTTCCCACCCTGAGCAGCTCTGCCATGTGCTGACAGAGGCAAAACCAAAGTCCCAGGCTAAGTCTGAAGAATCCAATTGACTTGTTCAGGAATTTCCAGGCATGAAGGAGAGCTGTCAGGGGAGACTCTGGGAGGAAAAGTGCGGGAGCAGAACAATCCCTGTGGGGGGTGTCAGGAGGGGAAAGAGGCAGAGTGAGGCCCAAGCCACCTCCCTGTGAAAGCCCATGTGGTGCTGCAGAGCCCTGGGGTGTGATTGTCACTGCAGAGAGAAGTGAGGCCAGTCGAGGTCTCTGCCCAGAGCATGTTACCTGCAGAACCCCTTCCAGTGCACAGAAGGAGGCCTGGTCTTCGGGGTGGGGTGACTTTGGCCAGAAGGATGCCCCTGTTTGAGGAGAGATACATCCTCCTAGAGCAGAGGGTATTCCATGCTTTTGTAAAGGAATACCCTTTCAAAGGCATAGTCCATCACTTCTGGGGCTCCTTTTCCTTTCTCTGACTTCTAAAGGAGGAATCTCATCCTCGTGTCATGCTATATGGCAGGGGGTGAGTCTATGGGAGCTTATTTCCTGTGGAAAGCAGCTGACAATTTGAAGGTCACAGCCATACTCAGCCCTTTCTGGGGTGCCTTTGTGGACTTTGTTTTCCTTCCTGGGTGGGAGCTGAGGAGTGCCCTGTGATGCCTGGAGAACCTGTGGAAGACTGTGATGGCCAGGGGCCCAAACCAGCACCATGAAACCATTGCTCAGGATAACGTTTGAAAGACTGGAGGAGACTGCTGGCACAAAAGATTTTGGGTGCATGTATGGGAGAAGGGGAAGGTCAGGCCTTGCTTTTGGTGAGGAACTGCTTTGCTACCCACACCCTAATGCCCCAGGGCCTTTAGTCTGCCCTCCAGTGGCCGCCCATCCCTCGCACACCAGAGGTGATCTTCCACTGGCCACCCTGGAGCCCCTAACCCATCTCCAGAGTGGCTACCAGACCAGAAGTCCCACCTGGGGGAAGAGCCTAGGAAAACCAAAGGGTACTTAAACCAAGATACAAGGAGAGCACATGGCTTGACCCTACCTTGTCCTGGATTTTATATCATCCTGCTGGAACTCAGGAGTAGTAGCTATATTCATTCTTTTCTATATATTCTCTTTCTCTCTTTCTCTTTCTCCTCCTTTTTCTAGTTCCATCTTCTTGGAGTTTTGAGTAACGTAAAGTTGAATGGGCTTGGAGTTTGCTAAGTTGAATGGGCTAGGATAGTGCTTTGTGAAATGTTTTATGCTGATTGAATGCTGCTCTAAACTTTTGCTAAAGTCCTCTGATTTATTGAAGTTGCCAGTAAAGTTTTGTTGTTTCGACTTCGTGAGAGTATCTTGTCAGTATTTCACTCATGTGTCTAATTCGGAGTTTATAGAAAAAATGTAAGAGGCTCCTTGAGCAAGTTTTGGGCCTTACACAAGGCAGGACTGACCCTTCTCCAAAAGCTGTACTGACCTCCTACCACTCGCCTCTCTTGAGCCCTGCACATTCAGCTTCATCTCTGCTTGTGTCAGCATCATGGTCTAGGAATGGAACTTCCCAATTCACTGCCCCTAGCAAGACTGTCCCAAATCACACATCACTCTCTTAGTTCCGCTTCCTCTACCCCTTCCTGCTGCAGCGAGTTGGAGTTGAGAATTGGAGGTGAAGATCACGGGTTGAGATAAGAACAATTTACTGGAAACAGCGATGAGATAAGAAAACAAGTAGTAAGAGCAACAGTGTTAATAGCAAAAGGTATAGGATCATCCTTAGATCCAGTTGCCGGAGTTGGAAGTGCTAGCAACCGTCATCAAAACTCACTGGTATGAGCTATCTCTATGCACACTTGCGCTGAAACCCATCAATATGGTCAGGTGCTATGGAAACCAACATAAAACCTACTGTTAAGGACACTCATCATGGACTGAGACACATTGCTGCATTTAACGGCTGCCATGGCAACAAGCACTTGGCCTGTTGTGATGGTGGATTGCCATGGCAATCTGTACTGAGGCCTGTTGCTGGTGACTGTTGCCATGGACACTTGAACTGAGACACATTGCTACAGTCAGTTGCCATGATAATCACCAGTAAACCTAGGGACTGTTGCTAGGGACTGTTGCTACACTCACTTGCACTGATACAGTTTTCTGTCAACAGGTGCCAGTAACAGTGAGCATAAGTTCCCATTGTCAGGGTCAGTTGCCATGACAACCTCCGTGAAGACCCATTGTGATGGCTAGCTGCCATGTCACCCATTTCAAATGCTGTTGGTAAGGGTTGTTGCCATGGCAACCATCAGACGCCCCCATTGCTAGTGTTGAGTGCCATGACAACCTGCATGGAGACCTGTTGCTGCGGTCATCTTCTATGGCATCTATAAAGTCCATTCCTAGGGACCATGCCATGGACACTTACATGAGTCAGCTGTCATGGAAAACACACTAAAGCCCTGTTGGCATGTTGATTGCCGTGGCAACCATCATAAGGCCCCTCTGCTAGAGTCAGGTGCCACTGCAACCATCCAAAGGTCCCGTTGCTAAGGATGATTGCCCTGGCAACCATGATAAGGACCTCTTCTTACGTTTAGTTCAATACTTACCTGCAATGTGACACTTGCCCAGGTTCAAGTCCCAAAGCAGCCGAAACATGGATGCATTAGGATGTTCAGTTGCCATGGAAACCTGCACTAGGGCCCATTGCTAGAGACTGGGGGCATGTTGCTATGGACTTGTGCTTTGGAACTTTGGATGTGGGGTCCGCCAACTAGCAGGGTTCAAGATGGTGAAAGGAGGGGGGGAGGAGAGCAGCAGAGAAGAGATCCAGAATCTGAATAGAGCATTCAGCTTCTTCAGCAAAAGACAGCTGGGATGCTCCAGGAAGCAGCTAGAAGGGCAAAGGTGGTCGGCAGAACAGAGCTATCGGGAGATGTGTGGAGGGGGGAAGACGATGAAGCCCACCACAACTTCTCTTACTTTTCTGTATACGGATTAATTCACCAAGGTGATCCAGAGCACCCACAGTTGGATCTCTTGTGTCTTTCTTGGGAAATTGGAAAAGGAGGAAACGTCTAAGCAACTGCTCTGCCTTGCCTACAATTTCTTGGCCTTCTCTTGCCTGCTGCTCCATTGCCTTGCTTTGCTTCCCCCTCATTGGTATGGCCTTGCCTTCCCTGCCTCTCTCAACTAGAATTGCCTTAACTTTGACTGCATTGCCTTGCCTACTTGGAAGGCAAGGCAAAGCAAACCAAAGGAAGGGAATGGAAGGCAAGGAAAGGGAAGGAGATGTAGGTAGGGAAGGCAAAAGCAGTGGTAGGCTGGGCAGAGCTAGGCTGGTACTGGAGGAAAGGCAAGGCCAGATGATTCAGAGTGCCTTTCCTTGAGAAGCAAAGGACACAGTGCAGTGTTGGTAGAGCTGATGATAATGTACCATGGGGAGCAAAACTCCAGCCAGTTCTCTACTGGCCCCTTCTGTGGTGGAACAACTGCTGGATGTATTTGATACTGGAAGTGATATGCAACTTTGACTTGGTAGGTTCCTGAACAAGAATGGCAATGCTTTTTCATGAGAAGGAAAGCACATAGCCCCCGTGTTTCATGTGCAGAGAAGAAGCTGCCTCATGGAGGTAAAGGGCAGCAGCAACTTTCTGTCCTGGCATATTTGGTGTGGAAGCATTGCTTCGACTTGTACAACCATGGATTGGTATCCATATATTGAAGGTGGTCTCCTAAAAGATTAAATTTTGTCATATTGTTTCCAGCTTTTAGAGGTGGTCTTCTGGAATTTTTGGCAGTATATTTATTATGGGCAAGGTAAGCAGCTCTGCTTAGTCTTGGTGTGCAGCTGATCTAGTGCCCAGGGGAGGCAACACCCAGTAGTAATGTTCTGGCACCTTTTTATGGGATCGATTCCTGGATGTTTTGTATTTTTGAGGAGGGGATTCCACTTCTTTTGAGATGGGTTTGTGCTTCCTCTGGCAAAGAAACCAATTTTGGATGCACACAAAGCAGCTTACGAAGTGCAGCTGTTTTGGTTTGAAAGACAGGCGTCTGTTTAAGTGAGGCAGAAACCCCCTTTGAAATGGGAAATGCAACCCCCTTCCCTCC
>VZRR01007340.1:27986-95805 GCA_013398015.1 Oreocharis arfaki | reverse complement strand
CAGGGGGGCTGGATTTTTGGGGATCTCCTTGGTTTGGAGATCATTTGCCTGTTTTCATCCTGTTTCTGTCCTGGTGGAGCAGTGTTTCTGTGGGATCAGTTAAACTCAGGGACATTTGGGTGAGGAAAGTCTTGGAAGCACAAGGGCAGATCCCAAAAGGTGTTTTTCCCTGGATTTGGGGAAGCTGAGTGTGCTGGCTTCCATCCCGTTCCCACAGCTGGTGTCCACCTGAGGAAACCCCATCAACATCTGTGGGGTGGATGCTGTGGCACCTCTGCTCCCCAATCCTGGCAGGATCCAGCCTGGATTCACTCCCTCTGCCATTTAAGCAAAGAAATTTGCTGTGAACTCGTGGTGAGCCCTTTTTCCCGAGTGTAGGTGGTGAGAAACACAAAACTTCCCAAATAAAATCAGCAAAATGCTGGGTGGCAGCCCTGGTTCCCTTGGCTTCCTTAAAAACCCAGCTCTTAATGGATCTGCTGGAAAGTTTTGGAGATGTTCTGTTTGAAGTCTGGGCCGGTTTTATGTTTTATGCAGGAATTTGGCTGCAGGAAGTCTCGCTTCTTTCACGTATTTTATATCAAAATCCCTTTATAGACCAAATAATCCCTTTTCCACAGCAGAGCCTCTGCCCCGTGCCCAGATTGCTCCAACCTGCTCCTGCTGCTGAGATGATTTCTGCCTAAAACAGAAATCTGTAGCTTTTTTTTTTTCCTGTTAAATTTCCAGGCTTTTGCTCTTTTCCAGGGACATTTTCACGGGGTGGGATTTCGAGGGCTGGGGCAGTTGGGGTTGGTGAGAAGCTGGGAATGCACTGAACACCAGCGAGCTGAGCTGCTCGGTGCTGCTGGAGCTTTGGCTTCTCTTCCAGTGGTGTGTCAGGGAGCAGACGTGGGGAAAAAATCCTGTGGGATCAGGGAACAGGAACGGGAGAGGGGAAAGAGGAGAGGAGGCAGCTCAGCGGAGGTGGAGCATCCCTGAGTGCTGAGCGCTCGGAGCCGCTGACCTGGAGTCGCCTCGGCTGGCACTGAAGGGAAAGCCTCGCCAAGAATTCCTGTGGTTTCCCAACTCCTGGGCTGCCGGGGGCTCGCACCATTCCCAAAGGCAGCCGTGCGTGCCTTCAGGAATCCCCCTCTGGAGCCGGCAGCTGCGGCTGCTCCATCCCGCCCCGCACGCGCTGATAACGAGCTGGGCGAGGCTCTTATCAGCATCCCGCTGACATCCCCGCCGCGGCGATGAAGGCTCGGGCTGCCGGAGGCACCGGGAGCCTCCCGGCTCCTCCCGGGACACGCGGGATTGATTAGGGATGTGCCGGCTGCAGGGATGCAGCGGGAATGTGACGGACAGGGAGCGGCGGGCGCTGCCCTCCCGGCAGGAGCCGGGGAAACGGGGATGAGCTGCGGGAGATGGGATGACAGCGCCTGGGAGATAAGGACGTGGTTTTCGCTTCAGCATCCCATTAAACGGGAGGAGAATGTTCCCATCCCGCAGCTCGTTCGCGGTTCTGCGTCGGGATGGAGCCGGCAGGGCCCCAGATGTGGCCGGGAATGAGATCCCAGGGACTGCAAATCCCGGCTGGATTTGTCTCCTCAGCCTTGTGCTGCGTGGAAAGAAGGGAAGGTCCCAATGTGGCTTTGTAGGGCTGGAAAATCAGGAGAAGGCAAATCCCTGTCTGTTTTTCAGGGAGAATTGGGCTCTTCCAGCACCGGAATCCACGCTCTGGTGTAAAACCAGGAATTTGCTGTTTCAGTGGGAGCAGGCAGAAACCAAACTCTGTGATGATGTTTAGTGAAGGGGCAGGAAAGGCACCAGCCTGGATTTCCCGCACCAGCCTGGATTTCCCATGGGGGTGGATGTTGGGAAAGTCTCCTGGACACCCATGCTGGGGGATGGGATCAGTATTCCCAGTATATCCCAGTATAGTGCCAGGCTGGACTGCTCATCCCTGCATCTCGTATCCTTTGCCCATTCCCAACTGTGTGGTTCAGTGGTAACCTCGGATTCTGGAAGAATCCCTCCAGGGCCAGCCCGGGCTGTGCCAGGTCTGCAGAGTGGAGCATCCCTGTCCTCTGCTCCCAGCTTTTCCAGTCAGAGCCCTGCCTGCCAGGACACAGAAGCTGCTGGGCAGACTCATCCCATATCACAGAATCATGGAATCAGGATTGTGGAGGGTGGAAAAGAGCCCCGGGATCATCGAGTCCCACCCGTGACCAATTCCCACCTCGTCACCCAGCCCAGAGCTCTGAGTGCCACCTCCAGCCCTTCCCGGACACCTCCAGGGATGGGCACTCCAAACCTCCCTGGGCAGTTCCAAGGCCTGAGCACCCTTTCCATGGGGAAATTCCTGCTGATGTCCAACCTGAGCCTCCCCTGGCCCAGCCTGAGGCCGTTCCCTCTCCTCCTGTTCCCTGGCAGCAGAGCCCGACCCCCCCCGGCTGCCCCCTCCTGTCAGGGAGTTATGCAGCGCCACAAGGTCCCCCCTGAGCCTCCTTTTCTCCAGGCGGAGCCCCTTTCCCAGCTCCCTCAGAAGTCCTCCAGCCCCTTCCCAGCTCCCTCAGCCTCTCCAGAATTCCAAATGAAGCCAAACTGAGCTTCCATTTGACACCAAAACCCTTCAGACTCCACAAACTCAATTTTATTTCACAAACAGCACAACACTGCTGCCCTTGACCAATCCTTTGTCCCAAGGCCGGATTGAGGAGCCAGGTTCAGCTTTGCTTGAGCTCTTGGAAAGGCAGCACTTGGAGCCTGGGCCTCTCCCGACCTTCCTGGAGCGCTCACATGTGCGGAGCAGAGCCGGAGCCTCGCCCGCTCCGAGTGCATCATGACCTCAGTTAAGCAAACACTTGCTGTAATCGCCTCCAGATCTGCCCTGGCTTTGATCAGCTGCAGGATCACTTTATCTTATGATATAAATATGTAAAACATCCATTTGTTTTCGGGCAGGATGCAAATAAATCATTGCGTAAGTTCGGGCCTGAGTGAGGAAGCCGAGGGGGGGGTGCGGCCATGGCTCCAGAGCTCCTCAGGCTCCACCTCCTGGAAGGTCCTTCCAGCAGGAACGCGGCGTTTCTCTTCCCAGCAAGGCTCTACTTTGCTTTATTCCAACGGTTCCTGTCGCCCATGGACAGCTCTGGGTGTTCCCAGCAGAGCAGTGATGCCACTGCTGTCCCACGGGAGCAGTGCCCATCCATCCCTCCCAGTCCCACCCAGCGCTCTCAGACTCCTCCTGGGATCGCTCAGAAGGTCTGGTGGTCACCAGTGTGGTGGTCATCAGTGTGGTGGTCACCAGTGTGGTGGTCATTGCCCTGGTGGTCATTGCCCTGGTGGTCACCTCCCAGCCCTGCCACCCATTCCACGTTCCGCTCGTTCCCAACACCCCTTCGCGGTTTCCACAGGAATAATTTGTCAGGCCAAGAGGGTTTATTTTTAACCCTCTGGCTCTTTCCCAGCTTTTTCCCACAGCCTGTGCCCATCCCAGCCCCTGATCCCATCCCCTGTGTGCCTGCTCCTGGTGGGATTCCATCCCTGGCTCCCGTTGGCTGCTCATGGCTGCGACCTGGAGCCCTTCCCCGGGGATGGCCACGGGTGGTGCTGCTCCAGCTGGAGTTAAGCCCCTTGGAAAGCAACAATTCCCGGTGGGAAGCAGCCGGGAGTGCTGTCAGAGTGGTTTTACAGAGGTTAAGCTGAGCCCAGAGCTCAGCAGCTCCTCCGTGGTGTCAGCCAGGCTTAAGTGCTCGGTTGGTTGATGGGAAATCGGGATTTGGGCTTTCCCCGGCTGAGATTCCTCAAAATCAGCTTCCCCTGCTTGTTCCCAACCCAGGCACGAGCACAGCCCCTGGTTAAGATCTCAGGGAAGGGAATCTCTTGCCAAGAGATTCAGGAAAAATTAGAAGAAAACAACAGCTGATGGCTGGGGAATCTCATCTGCTGAGCCAGGAGAGGCAGATGAATATTCCCATTTTTCCAGAGCTAAGGAACAACCAGGGTCTCCACCAGCTGTGTTCTCCAAAGGTCTGGCTGCACCTTCCCAAGAGAGAAGGGATTTTGGGCGGTTCTGGCTTCATTCCTACTCGTGGCCTTATATCCCATCTTCCTGCAGTCCTGGATTTTAACAGGGTGCCCAGAAAAGCCGTGGATTCCTCATCCCTGGAAGCGTGCAAGGCTGGGCTGGATGGGCTGGGAGCACCCTGGGATAGTGGAAGGTGTCCCTGCCCACGGCAGGCGTGGGAGGGGATGATCTTTAAGGTCCCTTCCCACCCATTCCACGATTCTATGATTTTTCCTCACTATTAAAAGGATTTCCCAGCCCTTATCCCAAACCCTTCGCCAGTGGCTGCGTTTTGGGGCAAAGCCACGCCCGTGTTCCCATTTCCCTCCATAACGCAGCAATTCCATGGATACAACAACAGCAATCAATATTCCAGTGCTGCTCCAGGATGTCCTGGAAGGGGAGCTCAGGGAGCTTTGGGAAGATAAGATTGGGTGCATCAAACCGTGCCAGATGATTAATGAACCTTTGTCCTGGCGAGGGAGATAAAACCCCTGGAGTCGCTGCCCCCTGCTAACAGCTTTTCCATCACATTGGAAATAGTTTTCTTCATTCCAGAGGTATTTCATTATCTGTCTTTATCCAAGGGCAGAAGGAATTGGAAATCTCCCCCAGCCCCGTTTTGCTCTCACGTCACAGAGCTCCTCCCTTTCTGTTTGTTGGTGTCTCACCTCTGCAGAGTTGGGACAAATCCACACCAGTTACTGATATCCCACTTCTCCTCCTTCCCGAATTCCCAGCAGGGTGCTTCCTCTCCGGGCTGCCACTGCTCATGGATCCCTGGCTGTTCCCAAGGGTGGAGGGAGAGGTGGATCCGTGCCAGAGCTTTGTCATCCCACAGAGTGATTTGCGCCTGGAAAAGAGAGGGGGAACGAGGCAGAGCACCCAGGGCGCTTCCAGGGACTTCAAACTGGGATGGAGTGGGAGAAGATGCCGGGGTTTGGATGGGCAGAGCTCTGGAGCCTTTGGAGCTTGGAAGATCCCTGGTGCCTGAAAAAGCCTTTTCCCCTCTCTTCCTCCTGCTCTTCCAGCCCAACTTCCTCCTCTCCTCCTTTCAGTTTTGCCACAGCTGATCCAAGGGAAACCCTCGTGACAGGAACACCAGGCTGGGATCGCTCCCTCTGGGAATTCTCCAAGGAGGCGGCCGGGCTGGCAGGTTGAGGACACTGCTGGAAAGTTGGGAGTGGGATGGTTTGCATGCTGAAAACCTGCCTGGTTCTTGCCTTTTTCCGTGGGATTCCCTTGGAATTCTTGTCTCGCGATCAGCACAATCCGCGGCGCTGTCCCTGCGAGCTGGAGATGTTCACCCACAAACAAAAACTGTGTTTTCTCTGCTTGGAACGTTTTCTCCGAAGTTTCTGTTGCAGAGCAGGTTGTGTTTTGGAACTTTATCCAGCAATATTCCAGACAAACCTGTGGATACCGGAAATTCCACTTCCCTCAGTTTTGGCAGGTTTTACAGAGCCCAGTCAGCCTCCAGCACAGAAACGATGAGCTCAAGTTCCCTGTAAGGTGAAGACTTCAGCTGGGACAATCCATGGTAACATTCCCTGCTGGAATGAGTGGGGCCACTTTTATCCCCATTAAATTCCTGGATTTCAGCGAGTTTACCCCCAGTTTATTTCAAGGACAAGGCTTGGAGCAGCCTGGTCTGGTGGAAGGTGTCCCTGCCCGCGGGATGGGATGAGTTTTAAGGTCCTTTCCAACCCAAATCAGTCTGGAATTCTACAATTCTTCTTCTCACAGCCAGGCTGCTGAAAGAAGAGAAATGTCCTTAAATATTTGCTCCCTGCTTGGATGAAAGGAATGGCAGGGCTGGAAAGAAATTCCACGTGGAAAAAAACAGGCGATTTTTGGAGAGGTGGGAAGGACACAACAAATCCAGGGACAAAGGCGTGGGCAGCAAAGGGGAGATGCAGGGACAGGGGGGCTGTGGGGAGAAAAAAGGGGATTTGACAGCTGGAATGGCTTCCCACTGCCAAAGGGCAGGGATGGATGGGATTTGGGGAAGGAATTGTTCCCTGTGAGGGCAGCGAGGCCCTGGAATGGATTTCCCAGAGAAGCTGTGGCTGCTCCATCCCTGGAAGTGTCCAAGGCCAGGTTGGACAGGGCTTGGAGCAGCCTGGGGCAGTGGAAGGTGTCCTATGGCAGGGGGTGGGATGGGATGAGCTTTTTTCCCTTTTTTTGGAGAAAACCCAGAGGAACCCCTGGAAAACGGGATAATTCCAGTGAGCACCTGGCTCTGGGGGGATTCTCTGTGCAAGGCTGATCCCTGCCCAGGCTGGGCTCGGCACCTGAGTGTCCCTTGAGCTGCTCAGGCTCCTTGGGGAAGGACGAGGGAGGAATTCATCCATGGAGGGACCAGCCAGGGAGAACAGGGATCTCTCTGGGGAGAGGGATCCATAGGGATGGCAGCTGCCAGGCTTCCCTGGGTGCCCTCCAGGCCCTGAGCGCTGCCCAGGTGGGGCCATCAGTGCCCAGGAGCAGCTGCAGGGGATCAGTGGGATGGCAGTGCCCCGCCCAGCCCATTTTCCCCACCTGGCAGCCCATGAGTGCTGAACCCATAAATGCTGAACCCAGAAGTGCTGGTTCCATTCTGGGGGAAGTTCGTGGTGAAGGTGCTGTGTGAGGCTGGCGTTTGTTCCTCACTTTTGAGTTTTTAGGGACAGTTAGGAATTAGAGGACGATTTCCCTCTTCCTGAGGTGCTGCAGAGGTCCTGGTAACCCCCCTGGATTTTGGGGAGGAGGTGCCATGGAATTTTTGTCGCCTCTTTTGGAACCGTGGGCGTTTTCCAGCGCTGTCCTTCCCTTCGGGAGCAGCGGCCTCGGAGCTCGGCAGGTCAGTGAGGTCTCTGTCCCTTCTGAGAGGTTTCTGTCCCCTCTGTGTCCCCAAAACGCCTCGTTTGGAGTTGAATGGATCGGGGTTTCCCGGGATGTGCGGGAAGGAGGCTGAGCTGTGCCTTGGTTGTGCTCCTGCTCGGAGTTAGGAGAGGTGGGAGCTGTCTGGGATGCAAAGCTCATCCCGCTCCTTCTCCTCTCGTGGAGCAGGGTTTGGAGCCAGCCCCTCAGCCCTGGGGCTGGGAATGCTCAGGATATGGAAACCATTCCCTGCTTGGGTCTGTTTTTCTCTCCATTTCTCCCAAACCTCGTCCCCGCTGCTCCTGCGCTCCACTGGCACCCCAAGGTATGGCTGTTATTTCCCCTAATCCCCTTTTTTATCAATTTTAGGTGTTGGCAGGTGGTCGTAATGAATATTTGGCTTTTATTGGGCTGGATTTTGCCGTTTTCCTCTTTTATTCCTCTCCTCGTGTCCCGTGAGCTCAGCCTGAGCAGCGTCCCCCAAATCTGAATTTTGGGATGTCTCTGCTATCCCTCTGCCCTCCCTTGGAAAAACATAACCCTCTGCCACTAAAAACCCTCATTTTTTTATTATTAAAAAACCCGAATTCAAGCCCTTCCTGCTCTCTGGACACGGGTGGGTTCAGATGGTTGGGTTTGCTTGGATGCTTCCCTTCCACGCTGGAATTTTTGGGGGGAGCAGGAGCGGCCCCATCCCAGGCTCTGCCACCGTGACCCGCCCTGCTCCAGCTCCCCCTGCTCCTCACACGTGGGAAAGGGGAACAAAAGCGGCTTTGTGTCCCCCCCGGAGTGAAGTGCTGGTGAATTGCGGAGGAAAAGCAGCGGCTGGAGCCGAGCCGAAATCTTGGGAAGCCGCCCGCGAGATTTCCGTGGATTCAGCGGGCTTTGGAGGCGATGCTGGGATGGGTTTTCCTCGCTTTTGTTCGAAAGTCGCTTTTGCTTTTCCTTCCCCAGCTGAGCGTCCTCCGCTCCCAGCTGGAATCCCTTGGGATCATCAGCGCCCGGCCCCGCCCAGCCAATTAAGTAATTAACCCCCGGTGCCGCCACTTTGGGGCTAATTAGGGAAAAACGGCCCAAAGTGCCTTCCCGGGACCCTTTCCAGGCTGTTCTGGAGCTGGGGTTTCTGTTCCAATGGGAATTGTCGTAAATGGCAGGGAAAGAGGAGGGGAAGGAGGTATGGAACACCAAATCCAGGGCTGGGGTTTCTCCGGCTGGGTTTTCTCCTGGGCAGGAGGGCACGGGGAAGCCCCGATCCTGCTCCCCGGGGGGCTCCTGCATCGTGATCCGATTAAAGCTGGAAATAGGGGCTGAGCTGCAGGCTTCTCCCAAATCAATCCATCCTGCCTGGCTGGGAGTGGGATTTTGGATACCTGGAGAGCTTTAAAGTTCCCTTAAGTGTCCACAGGGTCTGAATATTTCTAGGATTAAGGAGCGGCTGGGCTTTTAAAATTTCTTTTTAATGTCTTTTCTTTCTTTGAGAACTTCTGTCTCAGCTGTGGGCTTGCCTTCACCTGGCAGGTGTTTGGAGAGATTTAAAAACCTGGGTTTAGGGTTCCTGGAATTTTTGGCGGCACTCTTGAACCTCTGCAGCAAGCGCTTGTGGCTGTCCTTTTCCTAGGGGAAAAAAGGGAGAGGTTTTCTCGGGAATTGCTTTCCTGTTCCTCCAGGGGCTGCTGAGAGGAGGGCCCTGGGTTGGGAATTAGCGCTGCAGGAAGCTGGGATGGGGAGCTGCTGGCTTTTGTGGGAAAGGGGAAGCAGGAGCTGGTGCCGTGATGGTTGTCCATGGTTGGAATCTGCTCTGGGAAGTGGGAATGGCTGGGTTGGTTTGTTTTCCGAACTGGAGAATTCTGCTCCTTTATCCCAGGGCACCATTTCCTTCCCAACTGAAAATCAAACAGTTTTTTGAGGGGGAGAAAAAGTAAAAATCCCATGTTTGGGGAAGGGTTTTGCTGCTGGAGAGGGGCCAGGCCTGGCTGAGGGCAGAGATTTGGGAATTCTGTCCCCGAGGGAGGTGGCATCCCTGGGCTGGGTGTTCTGGAGTGAAATGGAGTCGAGGATTGAACCCCATCCTTGTCTGGGAGGGTGCAGTGCCACCACTGGCACCTGAAAAGTGAATTTAGTGTCCCCTGGAGTGCTCGGGGATCACGCTGGGAGGACTGGAAGTGCAGCATTAAGGCTGGAAGGATGGGCTGGAGCAGGGAGCAGGGCCCAGGCTGGAGCAGGACCTGGCTGATCCCGTGTGGATCCAAGCCCCGGCAGCTTTTCCAAACTGCTGAGCTCCGTTTCTCCCTGCTGAGACCGAATTTCCCGTGGGATGTGCAGGAGGAGCCCCCAAAAGCCCGGGATGGTGCTCGGGGCAGGGTGGGCACTGCCAGGGATGCAGGAGCAGCACAGCTGCAGCACAGCTGGCTCAGCATCCTGGGATTATGGAGAGGAAATGTGGAGATAAATGGATTTTATTTGGGATCAGGTTGCAGCACAGCCCTGCTAAATGAACATCCCATTTTCCCCAAATGGGGGAACCCAATCCTGGAGGTATCAGTGCATCTTTTAATGGCCTTGCTCTGAGAAACACAAGGATTCTGTTGAAATGGGGTTTTAATGGTTCCCCCTTTTTCCCTGCTGCTCCCTGCGAAGCCTTTTGAGCCGGGAAGGAGGCAGGGGATGGTTGGAATGCTGCTTCTTTGTGGGCAGCCCAGTTAAAATCTAATTATCCTCGTTATCAGCCAGTGCAAGGCTCTCCAGGAGAAAAGGGGGTTTTTATTTCTGTTTGTCAGACAGCAAACCCGAAGTGCATCACTCGATACCATAACTGGGCTCCATTCACCCAGTTCTGCCATTCCAACAAAAAAAGGGGAGTTTGATGCTCCCTTTAATGCCAAGAGCTGCAGAAAAGGTCATTTGAAGTTTTACTGGCTCATTAACTCAAGCTGCTCCCTCAAAGTGCATCTTTCCCATGCCTAAAAATGTTCTTTATTTGGGTTTGGAGATAAACGGCTCATCCAGGGAGGGTCTGAGGGCTCTGGAGAAGATCCTGGATCAGAGAAATGCGTGATAAATCCAGGAAAATGGGCATGGGATGATGCAAATGGGAAAAGTTTGCTGGATACAGGATGGGAATGTGGATGCAGCCACTGGATCCTTGGTTTTGGTGGGCAGGGAGGGGCTGGGGGGTTTCTCCTTCAGGGTTTTTCTTGCTCACATGAGGTGAAACTTCCCAAGTTGGGCTCTTCTCCCAGGGAACAAAGGACAGGACAAGAAGAACCTGGCCTAGGTTGTGCCAGGGGAGGTTTAGGTTGGATTTTGGGATAAATCCTTGCCCGGAGGGGTTGGCCAGGCTGGCACAGCTGCCCAGGGCAGCGCTGGAGTTGCCATTCCTGGAGGGGTTTAAAAGCCATGCTGAAATAGCAGAATTTACAAATTTACACTCCCAGCTGCCATAAAATTGCTAAAACCAGGGAATAACATCCTTCTCTTCCCTCCCCATCCCCATTTTCCTGCCTCTGTCTGCCCCAGGTCTTGCAGGTGCTGTGGCACAGGCAGGACCCAACCTGCATCTTCCCAAATCCACCCCAAAAACCTCTGGCCCTGGGACAGGGAGGAGGGTGGGATGCTCACTGGGATGCAGCTGGATCCCATCTTTGCAAGGTGAAGCTGCAGGGAGAGCGGACAGGTTATCCTGGAATTCCTTTTTTTTCAGAGAGGCCAAAATTTAGGAATTGTCTTTAGAATCAGAGGGGTTTTATATCCCTGTGGAAAACAGGTAACTCATCCCTGGGGCTGGAGGGCTCCAAACCCTTCCTGGCTCTGGAATCCCTCCTGCTGGGAGCTCCACCTGTGCCTGGGCATGGGAATGGTGGTGGAAGGGAAGTGATAAATGCCCAGAAAATGAAATCTGTGCTCTGTGCAAACCCGGAGTGGTTGAGTTCCACACAGGAATGAAAACAAGGCCTCGGAGGCCGAGGGTTTGTTCCTTTGGTGTTGGGTTTTTTCCCTTTTTTGAATGGAATGGAGTCAAAACATGAGGTTTTTGGATAGGAAAGGCTCCCCCTCCCACCACTCTGCCTCCCTTCCTCCCTCTGGAGGCAGCCGAGGGATCACGCTGGACCCGGGATTCTGTTCCACCAAATATTGTCGGAATTAATCCCAGTCCCCGTGGACTGTTTGGGCAGAAAACACCAAGTTCCTTCCATGCAGCCAAGAGGAACCGTGTCCTGAGCCCTAATCCCAAAAAACTGGGATGAAAAGCTTCACTTGCAGCCAGCAAAGATGGTCCTGCTTAAATCGAGTGCCACGGAAAACTTCCTGTGCCTGGTTCCCTGTTTTAAACGGGGATGGTGCGAGCACAGCCGGTGGCTCCTGGGTCTGCAGCCCCCCGTGGGACCTGGAGGGGCTGGAATGTCCCCACGTGTGAGGAGAGGACCCCTGGGACGTTGGGAATGCTGGGTGGGAAGCGCTGGTACCAAGGGTAATCCTGTTGTTCTGCTTTCCCTTTGGATAAGGGCACTGCCTTGTTTTTCCAAGCCCTTTCCAAGTGTCACTCTTGGCTCGTGGAGGCTTCGGGAGAGGAGCTGCAGGAGCTGCCAGCTGCTCCATGAAAACGCTGCCTCGATCCAGAATCCCTCCGGAAGCGCCCCCGGCTCATCCCGGCCTTCCCAGGGGGGATCACGCTGACCTGGATTCTGCTGGAGGGGCTGAGCTGGAGCCTGCAGCACAACGTGGCTTTTATCCGCTCCCAGAGCGGATCCGGAGGGTGTGGGATGTGCAGGGAGCTTTGATCTCCTCGGAAAGCCCTCGTGGCCAGACCTGCTGCCACGTGGTTGGGTTGTTTTTCTGAATCTCGCTCCCTGATCCTTTTGGAGGAGTTCAGGAGGAGCCTGTCATCCAGCTAGGAATGGCTGGGAGAATCCATGGGGTTATCAGACACTCTGGAGGCAGGAGCTGGAGCAAACATTTGCTGGGAGGAGCAGCTTTTCCTCTTTGAAGTCCCCGTGTGTTCCAGGCAGACGTTTCTTATCTGGGTTGTTTTCGGAGGGGGGATGTGATGCCATGGGAAAGGCGTTCTTATGGAATTCCTGGAATCACGTTTGACAGGCTGGGAAGAGCAGGATGTCTGCAAGAGTCCCCTCTGTGAGTTTGCAGGAGGGGCTCTCTGGGAAGGAGCTGAGGGTTGGTGCTGCTCCACAGGTGGAATTCCTGTGCTTGGGAGTCTCCCAGTGCTTCCAGAGCCTTGGGGTGAGGTGCCACCTCCTCACTCTGAAACTGGGATGAAAAATCGGGAATGGGACTCATTGTGGGCTGGTGGAGTTGATCAGGGGATCCCCAAAGGCTGAATTGTGGAATGGGTTGGGTGGGAAGGGATCTCTGAAGGTCCTCAAGTCCAACCCCTGCCATGAGGATTCCCAACTTTCTGCTATCCCAGGCTGCTCCAAGCCCTGTCCAGCCTGGCCTTGGGCACTGCCAGGGATTCAGGGGCAGTNCCAGCCTGGCTCCAGAGGGGCTCCAGCCCTCAGAGCAGCTCCTTGGCCTCCTCTGGACTCACTCCAGCAGCTCCACATCCTGATACTGGAATTCCCAGAGCTGGAGCTCCTGGGGTCTCACCTGAGCAGGACAGGAGGGAAGAATCCCCTGTCTCATCTCGTGACCCCAGTGCAGGAGGATTCCTTGTGCTCACCTCCTGCAATCCCTGGCTGCCACCTCCCCTTCCCAGAAGGGTTTTCTTCCCTGTCCATATCTTGGACAACATCCAAACCAAGGAAATGGGGTTGAAATCCCATTGGGATTAGCCCAGTTCAGGAGTTCTGGTGCCATCTGCTCACCTGGGCACTGCTGGGCCAGGCTTGGCTGAGTTCCTTCTGCAGCTCCAGGAAAAGATTCCCTGCTTTTGATGTGCCACATGTGCTGGCCCTGCCACGGAGCGGGGATTGTCTCACGGAGCAGGAATATTTACACTCCAACCTTCCTCCTTTTGGGCTAAGGGCAGTCCAGGCCCATTTCCCCAGCCTTGCTTTCATTAGTGCAGGGCTGCAGTTCATCAACCCCCATAAATATTTATATCCCGAGCGTTCCTTGTAGGATTCCAAACCCTGGCTGTGATTGCACGGGATGCTTTATGTTGTTTATTGTGCAACAGCTTTGCCATGGATGCTCGGACAGGGAATCCCCTGGTGGTCACCAGGGCCAGGGAGGCCCGTTCCCCTCCGGGTGTGTTCCTGCTCCTGTGGGAGCTGCTCTTCCCTCGGTGTTCCCTCAGTGGGTGTGGGGCGAAGGCCGGTTGGGGATTCCCCCGTGGATGCTCAAAGTCCGAAGGATTTGCAGCTCTGCCAGCCCCGAGCACTCAGAAATCAGGAGTTGTTTCCAAAAAAACCATGGGTTTGTAATGAATGAAGGGATGGAGGGGGATTTTTGGCTCGTTTCCCAATAGCTGTGGTTCTGGTGAGATCATGGGATGGGCTGGGTGGGAAGGGGCCTCGAAACTCCTCCAGTCCCACCCCTGCCATGGGACACCTTCCACCATCCCAGGGTGCTCCAAGCCCCGTCCATCCTGGCCTGGAACACTTCCAGGGATGTGTCCCCTCACTTCAGGGGCAGGAAAAGGCAATGTTGGCTCTAATGGATAGGGATTTATTTGGATTTTAGTGGCATTTGGGTTTTGGGCCTTGTTCTTGCTGCTCTAATGAACCTGGTTGGTTGCTAAGCCATCAGTGCCTGTGGAGAACACTGGGAATGGCAATTGTGGAATTATGGAATCATTTAGATTGGAAAAGACCTTTCAGATCATTGAGGCCAACCATGTCCTGAAGTTTTACGTGTTGGCTTCTTTAATTCTTTTTTTTTTAAACTGAGAAAATTAAATTAAAATGATCTTTCCTGAAGGTTTTTCCAGAGTTCTGTGGAGTAAATTGGATGTGTGGACATTCCTAATACTTGTATTCCCAGAAAGTTCCCTGATTTGGTGCCTGAAGGAATCAGCTGCTGAAGGAACCTGTCCATGTAGCTTCCATGTAACAGGATTCCTTCAAGACTGTTCCAGATTTCTCTTCCAAGGTTTTTATTTGTTAGAATGAACTATTTTGGGGGAATAAAAGGAGGCGGAATAATCAATAATTTTAAATAATAATTGTTAATTATTAATCATTATTAATCATGAATTTTTAAAATTATTATTATCAGAAGGAAGTTCCTGCTGTAAAGAAAAATACAACCCCAAAGTCTCTACTACTCAGTAAATAAATAAATCTACTGAAGCACTGACAGCTTTAATGAGTTCATTATCTTCATTTTATTAATTTTTAAAAGATCTTTATTTTTCAATTTTAAAAGAATACTAATTTTCCTTTTCTTTTTTTATCCAGGCAGGATTATTGACTCCACGCTGTGGGAATTCACCTCCTGAACACCTGCACCAGGTACTGCGTTTATTTCGTTGTGTTTCTGTGCTGGCTTCCCATTTATTGCCAATTCCAAAGGTTTCAATGCTGGAATGGTTGTGCTGTGCTTGGATTTAATTTTACTTTTGGAGGTTTGAGCTCTGTGTTTTGCCCACCGACATCGCAGATTTTAATTGCAGGAAGAGGTGATGGGGCCCTTAGAAACAGGGATATTGTGCAGAGTGAACTGAGATTCTTGGAGGCCTCGGGAAGCCTTGGCTCTTTATTCCCAGTTTCTCCTGGATTGTGAGGTGAGGGCCTTTGGAAACAGGGATATTGTTGTGCAGAGTGCATTGAGTGGTTCATGGAGGCCCTGGAAAACCTGGGATTTTTATTCTGGTAGTTCCCAAAGCTCACGGTGAGGGTCTTTGGAGTCAGGGATGTTGTCATGCAGAGTGAATCAAGGTTCATGGAGGCCTTGGCAAATCCAGGATCTTTATTCTGGAGCATGTGGGGAGGGCCCTTGGGAACAGGGATATTGTTGGTGCAGAGTGAATCGAGTGGAGGCCTTGGAAAACCCAGGATCTTTATTCCAGTTGCTTCCAGAAGCACGCGATGAGGGCCTTTGGAAACAGGACTCTTGTTGTGCAGAGTGAATTGAGTGGTTCATGGAGGCCTTGCAAAAACTGGGATCTTTATTCCCTGTTGTTCCCAGAGCGTGTGGTGAAGACCCTTGGAAACAGGGGTATTGTTGTGCAGAGAGAACGGAGTGGTTTGTGGAGGCCTTGGAAAAAATCCAGGATCCTTATTCCCAGTCGCTCCTGGATTGTGTGGTGAGGGCCTTTGGAAGCAGGGATATTGTTGTGCAGAGTGACTCAAGGTTCATGGAGGCCCTGGAAAAGCCGGGATCCTTATCCTGGAGCACGTGGTGAGGGCCGGATGAGCACCTGGGCGTCGCTGGCGCTCCGGTTGCGCTCTCCCCGTGCCTGTGTAACTCAATCCTCTCCCCAGCTGTTCCTGAGCCCAGATGGAGCCTGTCAGGAGGAGCAGCCCCGTGTGTGACCCGAGCCATCCCCGTGGCTCGAGTGGCTGAAATCCTTTCATGCTCCTGTCAGCCTGAGCCCCCCGCCCGTTTCATCACCTCTGAGTTCTGGCGTGTGCCGGCACCGCGGGGCCCGAGGCAAACTCGGCAAGCGCTTGACCAATTTCTGGGATGGTTTTCAGATGGGGTTTTATTGGTTTATGAATTGTTACCTCTGTTTCCTCTTCTAAACGAGGTTGCAAAACTGGAGAGAGGATCGAGGCCAATTCTCCCTCTCTCCCAACGTGGGGAAAACCGATCCCGTGTGTCGGCCCCGCTCCCGTCACGTGTTCGGGCTCCTCCTCCGCGGATATTTTTCCACCCCGAACCCGCTGCTCTGCTTTGCTGGTGTTATTTGCTCCTCTGTTTATTCCCCAGCCGCTCGGGATGAGCGCAGCATCCCGCTGGCAGGAACATTTGTGGGAAATCGCATCACGTCGCGCGTTTGCGCGAGGCCAAATCCACCAGAGAGCCCCCGGCGAGCGCTCGCGCGGCCACGGAGGGAATTCTGTTCCCATTACTCAGCGGAGAGGCTCGCTGGATGTTTATAGCTGTTGGGTGGGCAAGAAAGTTGGGAAGAGTCGGGATTTGCCGGAGCCTTTGATGGTTGAGGCTGGGTGGGAATGAAAGCAGCTGGGCTGGGTTGAGTAATGGGGTGGCACTGGTAGGCCTGACTCGCGGTAACTCATTTCTCGCTGGAGTAACTCATTTTCTCTCTGTTGTGACTCGAGTTTGCCTGCTCAGCCCGTTCCTCAGAGCTGCAGGAATTGCTGGAAGGCTCCGAGTCGGTCTGTGGGTTGTTATGACTCGGCCTAAGAGCCGGATTTGCCGGATAAAGGAGCCCAGGCTTCTTTGTTAGGGGAACGTGAGGACTTTATTTAGCAATTCCCACTTGATGCCTGTGCTCCTGGAGAGCCGCTCCTGAGTGATGGTTGGTCCCAAATTCTCTGCTTCCTGTGCCCTGCACTGATGGATAATTCTGTGTTTTCCTGCTTCTCTCCTTGGAAAATCCTGGGGAAAGCAGCTGTGGCTTTAATGCTCAGACTGGACTTCACAGCTGAGTAGGGCATCCCTTGATGGCTCCATTTTGCTGCAGGGGAGCAGAAAGCCCCAGTAAACTGTTCCAGTTGTGGTTCTGGAGACAAATGTGGGCTCTGGTGGATGCTTTTTAAATGGAGGTCAAGCAAAAGTTGCCTCATCCTTGAAGGATTTGCTTGACAAAGGTGGCTGGAATCAAGCTGGATGTTTTTTCCGGAGGGCTGGCCGAGTATCTGAGGAGAACAATTAGTGTTTTACGGGCTGAAGCCACACCAAAGGGATTCAGAACTGGCTGAGACATCTGAAATAAAAATATTCCTCATCGGGGAGCCCTCAGGAATTGGGAGGTTGGTGCTTGGGCTCCGTGAGCTTGGCCCGCTCTTGTTCCATCCCCTCATCAGCGACTCCGAGTCCTGATAACATTCCTGCTGCTGGGGCTGAGCACGGCCCAGCCTTGGCTGGGAAGCACAGGGTGGTGGCTCAGGGAGCTGTGCCGTGTGCTCTGGGAGCCTTGGGAAGCTCAGCCCACGGAAATCAGACGGGCTCGGGTGCAGCCGGAGCTGGGATTGGGGCAGGAGGGCGCTCCCGATGGCACTGCCACGGGAATGAAGCCTTTGGGAAGGGCAGGGAAAGGTCAGTGGGGTGCTGGGATGGGTGTGAAGGGGAGCCTCGTGTCCCTCACCAAACCATGGGGGATCGGTCCTGTTTTTCTTTTCCGAAGGATGTCAAAAAGTGGAAGTTAATATAAAAAAAAAAGGGGCTTAAAAAAAATGAGAGCGAGAGATTGGAAAGCTCTTAATCTACTGCATGTCTGAAAAAGAAAATTAATGGAGTGCCTTGGTATTTATGCACTGGGATCGTTTTGAGAGAGAAAACTTTGGAAACAAAAGGATAAGATAGAGTGAGAATCCGAGCTGGAAGCTAAACCCCAGCACGCTGTGCCTTGGCCACAGCCCAGGGTTTGTGATGGAAGAGCCACGGAGGATTTGCTGTCCCCTGCTGCTCCTCAAACCAGGCCTGCATGGGGTGGGGTGCTCAGGCAGGACCCCAAGGAAGCTTTAATTTTAGGATTTTATGTGGTTTGGGGGTTTTATGGAGCCCGGTGAGTGGTGGGAAATGGGATTTTTGGGGTGGTGCAGGAGGTCAGCGCTGATGAGTTCATGGTCCCTTCAGGACTCGCAGCTTTGTGAAGAAATGCACTTGAAAATCCTCCTGTATTCCAGAGGAAAGGACTGTTGTTCCTGGGGATTTGCAGGAGATTGAGACTTGGAGCCACAGGAAGGTCCTTGCTGGCTGGAGTGTCCCACCAGGAGGTGCTGCCTCCTGTGTCCTGGTGTGTCCCTCGAGGGAGCAAAGCTCTTGGAGCTGATGATGCTCGTTACTCTAACGAGTTTTCTCTCATTAAACATCACAAAATGATATTTAGAGGAAGGACTGCTCGAGGACAGCAGTTGGGTGTTTTTAGGTGTCTTTCTATTGTGAATGTTTGAAGCTGGGGGCGGTTTGGTGCCTTGCTCTGGGAGCGCTGAAATGGGCAGTGGATTTTAAGGAAAAGGAAACTCCGTGGCTCCTTTTCCTTCTCTTCCTTTTAATGTGATTGATCTCCAGACATCTCCATAGGTGCCATTCCATTTGTCATGCCCAGAGTTCCATCAGAACAGGCAGCTCTGAGACAGAGGGTGGTGATAAATCCCCCCCTTAAACCCCATTTATTCACTTCCCATAAGAAATCATTTGGGGAAAGCAAATAGTTCTGATTTTGTGTAGCAAAAGCAGGAAAAAAATATTTCCAGGTCAGCTGAGTGACTGGTGATGAGTTCTTGTTCTAACCCAGTGCTGGGGGATTGATCCCAGTGATTCTGTGCTCCCTGGAATCCCATTTTTCCTCCAGGCTGTGTCGTGCCTGTCTTGCCTTTCAGTCCAATTCCATTTTGCTTCTATTATCACAAACCTGATTGAGTTTAATGAGCTGTGTTGTGGAATTGCTTCCAGACTGGAGGCAAAGCAGCTCCAAGAGCAGGTAGATGATGTTCTCCATCTGATCCCGCTGGGATGGGCTTGAAGGATGCTGAGGAGTTGTTGCCTCCCCTGTGGGTGCTGAGCTTGTGGGTCTCAGGATGAGGAGTTTGGGGCTGTTCTCCCTTTTTGTTGTTGTTTGAGCTGGGAAGGAAACACCTCTGGTTGTCCCCTGGAATGTAAACAATGTCCATGTGGATCAGGGTTGTTGGGATTCATCTGCTCTGGCCTTTCTTGGCCGCGGGAGGAGCAGGGCGCCGTGAAAAATCAGCGCTGGGTGTGTGAGGCTCAGGGCACTGAGAGCTGAGCAGGTGATCCCGACATCCCTGTGAGACACAGCTGAGCATGGAATGGCTCCAGAGCCATCCCCTGGCAGGGGAGCCATGGATATCCCTGGGTGTGGCATGTGGGATGAACTCCTGAGTCCTGGGAGGAGTTCAGGGTGTCCTCAGGCTGCCTGAGGACAAAGCATTGGTGTTTCAGGCCCTGGGGACACAGCTCTGCTGGCCTGGCAGCATCCCCAGGTTCTGGAAGTTGGGAGAAGCCTCCTCAGGACCATCAGCTTGGAACTTGCAGGAGGGATTTAATCCCAAGATTTATTCTGCTCTGGGGCAAAGCAGTTCCTGGGGGGATGTCCTGGAAAACCAAGAAGTGGCAGAGAGGTTCCTGGGGATGTTCTGAGAAACAGAAAGTGGCAAAGTCATTCCTGGGGGTGTCCTGAGCTGGCTGTGGCCACTGGGACAGCAGAGGGTGGTGACCACTGGGATGGCAGAGCAGTGGCCCCCTGGGTGGCAGTGACAGGCTGGCACAGTGGGCTCAGGATGCCCAATTCCAAATAACATCCAGCCCAGGAAGAGGGGAAAGCGCCCAAAAAGCAGCCAGGATGACTGGACTGATAAATTTTTTGGCCACTTAGCTCCAAGATTTGAAAAGCTTTAATGGAAATGGGAAGGAAATCTGCTCTGGGGGGGCAGGAAATGGGATCTGCAGGCCCAGCGCCTCAGTTGGGAGCGTTGTTGTCCTCAGAGGAGCGGTGCAGACGTTTCTTTTTATCCCAAACAGAGCAATTTCCTGCCTTCCTCCTGTTCCAGTCTGCCTGTGCTTCCCCAGGAATCCGCAGCAGCAGGAATGTGGCATCTGTCAACACGTGCTGCGGGAGAAACACAGGAGCTGAGAGCGGGGCCTGACAGGAGGGGCTGAGTGTGTTTGAAATAACAAAACCCTCCCCGAGCCTGGGGGAGCTGCAGGAGCAGGGGAGGACGTGGGGAACACCGGGATTTTGGGCTCAGAGGGCAGAGGAGGTGGCAGAAATGCAGGTGACGGAAGCGAAGCCCAGCCTGTGGTGGCACAAGGTGGATCTGGAGTCGCTGAAAGGAGCAGAGTTCAGCAGGGTTTAGTCTGGGGCAGCTCCAGCTCTGTGGGACTTGGGAGCTCTCTTACACCTGCTGGTTAATTTGCTTTTTTGGCCAGAACCCTTCTCCTGCCCCATGTGCCCCTCCTGTACCCTGAAGTGTTGGCAGCTCTTGGAATCACGAGCTGGAGGCCCTGGAGTTGGGTTTCTTTAAACCTTCAATACTGGGCTAAATCTGAATAACTTTCCCCACTTGACTTTGACCTGGGAGTCTTTTGAAGGTTTTTATGCTTTGTGGAGTGTCCCTCACACCTGATTTATGCAGTTGCAGCCCAGCAAGAAAAACTTGTCCCAAGTCAGCTCCTCTCTTGTAACGCTGAGTTTTTGGATCAGTTTATTTAAATCTTAAAAACTGGGCTAAATTTGAATAACGTTCCTTACCTGGGTTGGACCTGGGAGTCTCCTGAAGGTTTTTATTCCCTGTGGAGTCTCCATCACACCAGGTTTATGGCCCCAACAACAACAACAAAAAAAAAAACCAACAAAAAAACTCTTGACCTGAGTCAGCTCCTGTCTCATAACACCTGAAAAATGAGACCTTTGGTAACTGGGGGCAAGATAAATGCCTTGATTATCTGCACTCCCTGCCCAAATACTGGCGCTGCTGGGCAGGGAAGGTGTTGAGGGTGCTGATTCCATCGGCAGCTTTGCTCCTGGCTCCACGTGGGGTTCTCCAGCGCAGCTCCGGCCGCTCGGGCTGAGCGCGGGGGTTCGTTTGCAGGAGCAGCGCGGGGTGGGTCTGTGCTGAGCCTACAGAACAGTGCCCTCTCGTGTGCTGACAGCGCTGGGAGCTGCCGTCCTGTGCCGAGCTCCTCCTGGGTTTTTGAGTGTGCGTCAGGAATTCAGCCTGACCCGTGTGCGCAGGTTGTTATTTGTGGGGTTTTTTTTCCTCTCTTGGCTTTTGTGGCTGAGGTTGCAAAATGTGTAAATGAATGAGCATTTTTTAATGCTTTATAGTTCAATACACTGGATTTTTTTTATTCTAACAGGGGAAAAGCTTGATGGTTCTATGTGGTGGGGGTTTTTTTTGCTTTGATGCTCAAGCTGGCACAGATTGCAGACGGCAGCAGCCGTGCTCGTGTGCCAGGAGCTGGAGGTTTGAGGTGTAGATCCCCATTTCAGAATGGTTCCAAAAGAGAAAATTCCGCATGAATACGTGCATCTCTGGGTGGTTTTGGGTTGGGTTTTCCCATCATTGTTTGTCACTGCAGTGGGACTTTTTGAAATGAGGTTCAAATCCTCATTCTGCCAGAGACTTTGCAGATTCCAAGCCTGCGTCTTCTCTCCTGTGCTGCCCTTTGGGCACGGCCTCCCAGTGCAGCCCAGCTGCTCCATCATCTCACTGGCTGGGGGTAACAAATCCCTTTCCTCATCTCATGGAATCATCAAGGTTGGGAAAGCCCTCCAGTATCATCCATTCCGACCCTGTGGCAGTGATGGTCCTCGAGGTGTTCTCTCTCTGTTTATTATCACATTTCACTCCTGGCTCCTCTTTGCATGATCCGAGTTTGGTTCTTTCTGCAGGGATTTATCCGGGTGAAGTTCTCCAGCCTGGAGCTCTTATCTGCTGCAGGGACAGATGTTATTTTGTGGATGGGGAGATATGGAGAAATCAGCTTCATTCCAGGCCCATATGTGGATTGGAAAGGCTGCAGAGCTTTTAGGCTGGTCCTATAATAAATGGACCAACAAATTAATGTTTGGAATTGTAGGAGAACCTGTGCTGGGAATTAACTTGATTTGGGGCAGTGCTTGTTTCTGGAATGGATTTAAGAATAATTAATCTGGGAAAACTTGAACTTTTGGTGAGCATTATAACCCTGCTTGGCTGGTGCCTCCTCCCTGCTGCAGGAGAGTGGAGCCTGCCTGATTTTCCCTGTGTTTTGGGAGTGTTTTCCAGTGGGATGGACGGAGCCTGTCCCGAGGTGGAGGAATGCGTGCTAAATAAACAGCCAGCGTGGGCCCTGCTAGCACTGGGTGTGTTTGCCTGATTTTTAAGAAGGGGGATGTGTTTGGATGAAGGATTTATATTTTGCACTCGGGTTCCCTTTGCGCTCGCTCCAAGGGCTGAGATCCCGCTCTTGGATCCAGCCAAGGGAAGTCAGGAGGGGACTGGAATTGCATAAACCAGAGATGTTGTCCATGTGGATGAGCCTGGAGAGCCGGGTCCTGTCCAACATCTTTAGGATCTTGCTGATGAGGGTTGGCCTGGATGACTTTTAATGTCCCTTCCAACCCAAATTATCCCAAATTTCTGTGGGCTCTGGGTTGTAATTGGTGGTGTTTCTCCGTGGCTGGTCCTGTTTTGCTTCCAGCACAATTCCAGCATCAGTCCCTGGCTGTGAGGATGGAGATTCCGTAGCAACCCTCATGGATGCTCCTCTGCTCACAGCCCCAGCTTGGTGGGGAAAACGATCAAGCCTTAATTTTTGGCCAGGATAAGTGGAACAATGGAAATTCCCATTCCGAGGGCTGGGTCCCTCCAACCCAAACCATCCTGTGGAAGCTCTGGCCTTGCAGAGGAGCTGAATCCGAACCAGCTCTGGGGAATCTGCAGGGTTTTCCCAGGGTGTGGCTGTGAGTGGGGCTGGAACCCTGGCTGGCTACGAGGGGCAAATGGACCAGGAAAAATCCCTGGGAATGCTGGTGCTGTGCCCCGAGATGATGCCAAGAGAACAAGAGGCTGCTCAGGCAGAGTGTTGGATTTAACCTGGAAATGTCTGAGAGGGAGTTTTCCTTCTGTTCCTGCTTGAGTCAGGGAGAATGACTTGGTGTGCGCATTTTTCAGTTCGAGTAGAGTCTCTTCCCATTTTTCTCCTGGAAGCCAGGCTGGAGGATCCTGGGCATTGGCAAACCAAGGTGGGAAGGGCTGGTGCTGCACCTCTGCTTCTCCTGATAATTGATTGCAAAAGTCTTTGCTCTGAGCTTGGTGTTGACTCCAAAGTGGAAAGGCAGCACCGATCCCGCTGTCCCGACCAAGGGAGGTGCCCAAATCGTGGGATGTTCCGTTCTGGGAAGCCCAGCTGGTGCCAGTGGGTGTGGGACTGGTCCGTGCTGGGCTGGGCTGGCCCAGCAGCTGCTGAGGCCTCCGAGCTCTGAATTCCTTGCCTGAATTCCTTGTGACAGCAGAATCACCTCCCTGCCGTTGTGCCTGCACGCAAAGGCTGCGCCGGCAATTCCGTGTTCTTGTAATCCCCCCGCTCGGATAAAAATCGGACGGGAACAAATGTGCAGAGCACGAGGGCTGGAGACTTTTATTACAATATCTTTTTAATTATCAAGGTGGGGAATCACGTTTTACGAAGTCCAATAAATTGAATTTTATTATGGTTTGTGTGAGGACTTATTTAATAGCAGATTACACAAGACGCTGACACAATTCCTTTTTCTTTCTCGGAGGTTTATTTGTCGCTTGTTGAACTCTGGGAAAACGAGCTGGGAATGGAAGCAGAGGGCTGCAGATCTAATCCAAGGGATGGTTCATGTTCATGGTTTAGATTAGCTCGGTTTAATTCCAGATTGTGAGCACTTGGAGCAGCTGGGAAACCCAGCCCAGGCAGTTGGGCTTTGTTAGGAACGAGCTCCTGCTCTTTTCAAGAGGTGCTTTGGGAGCTCTCAAATCCCGAATTACGGCTGTTGGCTTTGGAAGGAGCTCTGGTTGTTCTCTCTGCTCCCTGATGCTGGAACTCGGAGCTTCTGTGGAGCCTCCTGCCTCAGGCAGGTGAGGAGAGGGGATGGCTTTGGTTCCCTGAGATGGGAACTGCTGGATTATCCATGAAAGCATGGAATGGTTTGGGTTGGAACGGATCTTAGAGCTCATCCAGTTCCACCTTCCGCTATCCCAGGTTGCTCCAAGCCCCATCCAGCCTGGTCTGGGACACTTCCAGGGATCCAGGGGCAGCCACAGCTTCTCTGGGAATTCCATCCCAGCCTCTCCCTACCCTGTCAGGGAAGTTTTCCTTCCCAATATCCCATCCAGCCCTACCCTGGTGAAGCAGCCCCAGGGTTCTGTGGGTTTGTGCTTTTGTTGGGAGTTTTTTCCCCGACGCTGAGGTTTGTTCACAGCACATTCAGCTCTCGGTGATGAAAAGTTCCTCTCTCGGATTTCGGATTTATTGTTTGGATTTATTTGGTTGTATTCCCTGTTTCTGGCAGTTTACAGTCTCTGGGAGGGTCAGTCCCTACAAAAACCCCTTGCAGTTCTGGATGCTGCTGCAGACAAAAGTTACGAGCAATATTTTGGGTATCGAGTTCTGTGTGTTGAGGAGATGCCAGTTTGAGGGAATGGCACGTGGATCCCCTTCCCAAATTTGTGTTTGGAAAAGCAACAGACAAAACTGATCCCCGTGCTGCATAAATGGGAACACGAGTTATAATTTTCAGAGCGAGGTTCCAACATGATCAGGTTTATTATTCCCGTTTTAACTCCTAGGAAAACTTTTGGGAATGAAAAATCAATCCCACAAACCCATGGAAGACCTTTCTGGCCCCACACGGCTACAGCGAGCAGAGACATTTAAGAGATGATTTTCATATGCATGGAGTCATCTTAGAATTCTGGAAGGGAACAGCTTGTCTGGGATTCATAATAAATTATTCATCCTTTTATTACCATAATAATCGCTTTTTATGGTTACCCAAGTGAATGTTCTTATGAAAGCACAGAAAAATCTATTAATTGTTTTCCAGGATCTTATAGTATTTAGTTTTTTCGTAGAGTTTTTCCCCTGTTCTGGGGATTTTTTGATGTTATCAGAGAGCAAAGCTGTTGGTTTGGTTTTGTGGTTTTTTTTTTCCCCAAAGGTAAAAGTGTCTCTGCTCACTTGTTTTGTGTGTCAGAGCTGGAAGAACACGAGCACAACTTATCCAGGGAAAATGCCAGTCTGGAGGCCTCTTCCCTGCTTTGTGGTCCCTGTGGATTCTGGGGGTGTTTCCTTTAACCTTGTGTAGGTCCATGATTGATTTACAGAAAATCACAAACCTGGGGTGGGGTCTCAAAAATAAGAAATGTTGCCTTGTGCCAGGAACAACTGGAAACAGCCCCTGGAATGGAGGATTTTCCCCTTTAACAAGAGGAGGGTTTAGTGCTGATTCATAGGAGCCTCCAGAGCCTAAATTTGTCCAAATTTTATCAGGGATTTGTGTTAAACTTATAAATTCTTGTTCTCAACCTGGGTGTTGGAGGGCTGGACATTTGTTGGTTGGTTTTTCCCAAAATAAATGATTCCTTGTGTGGATCAGCAGCTCCCCATGATGTTTATTTCCATGTTTTTGACCAGCCTGGTCTGTGGAAGCTCAGCCTCAGCAGGGGGTTGGAATGAGGGGAGGTTTAAGGTCCCTTCCAACCCAAACCACTCCAAGATCTTCTGGAAGTTGCTCTGAGAGCATGGACTGAGTTGTAGCTCTGGGGTTTGTAATAACTCTGGCTTTGGAGGGAAAAGCTTTATGGAATGTTGTTGAACCAGGATATTTGGTGGTGTCAGAGGCTGAGGGAGTGCAAAAAGGATGGATAAATCTTAATTTTTGTGTCTCTTTTGGTGGGCTGACTCTCAGGTAATGCAAAGTTGGAGCTGGTTTTATTCTGTGCATCCATTTGGGCTCTGGGTGCTGGAAGGGCTGGGAAAGGGTCACCTTTTGGGGCCTGGGTCACCTTTTGGGGCCTGTGTGAGGCCTTGACCACTTTTTGGGGCNGCCTGGGTCACCTTTTGGGGCCTGTGTGAGGCCTTGACCCCTTTTTGGGGCCTGGGTCACCTTGTGGGCCCTGTGCAGAGCCCACCCCAGTGCACGCAGAGTCCCCCTTCCCATGGTGTTTAAACCCTTCCTACACACAGAAAATCCTGGATTTGTGCACTCCAGGTGCTTCCTCCTTGGTCCTGCTGCATCCCTGGAGCAGCAGACTGGAAGATGCAGGAGCCCTTTGGCCACTTGGTTTTGGTGTTGGCTCCTTGTCACCTGGGACGTGGCGCTGGGAGAAGCTGCTGGGAGCTGAATTCTTCCCTGCCAGATGCCAAGGAGCTGCTTCTCTGATTTTTTTTTTTTTTTTTCCCCTGTTCTGAGTTTATTATATTAATGGAGAAGAAGTGCTTAAAGCCCTCAGTGGTTGCTCAATGTAGCCTTTGGCACCACACACAGCAGTGGTGGAAAAAAAGCAAACAGAAGTGTGAAGAGCCCGACAAAACACATGGAAAATATCTTGTATTATATAAATGGGCTCAGTGCCTGTGCCTCAAGTGCTGCCTCTCATTGGAGTAAATTCCTCCCACCAAGGAGGTAGAAAAACCGTGCACGCAGAGTCGGGAGCAGTGAAAAGGGGGAGCAGTTGAGTGTTTTGGAGGTGTTTTGCCCATGGTGGGTTTTGGAGCGGTTGGGAGGAGTGTAGAGGAAGGAGATGCAGTGACTTCAGTGTTCCTTCTGAGAATACACAGCAAAAGAGGTGCTTGAGCAGGAAAATCACCAGACTGGGTTCTCAGATGTTGGGGGTGTTGCAGAATCAGGCTGTGGGACCGTGAGCTCCACGGGTTGCCACTGAGATAAGAGTTAAATGAGATTAAAAAACCCTTCATAACCCCCAAAATAAAACTCCAAACAGCCCCTGAACAACAGCCAAAAAAAATACCAAAAAACCAAACCCAACAAAAATCCCACCTAAACAATATCCAGGAGCAGAAATCCTCAGGTAACTGGAATGGGAATATGTTTTAGTGTTGGACATGGTGTTGCTGGGTCAATGGTTGGATTTGATGTTCTGAGAGGTCTTTTCCAACATTCATGACTCCAGTCACTCAAGATGAATGCAGGGATTTATAATTGAGCAGAAATCGTTTGGCTTTTTCTTTTACTGCCATAATTTGGGGGAGTTTCTTCCTCTCTGTGTGGTGGCAGAGAGATGCTGGTGGAGCACAGGTGAAGATCCTTTCCAAGAGGATCCTCTGGTACATCCGGGTAATTTCAGGAAAATTACCTTTATAATTTCTTCTGTGATCCGGGGTTTTGGGGCTTTAGGGAACGAAGAAGCCTGTGGGCTCTCAATGCAACCTCCCCTCTTCATCCTCCAAGGAACATCCCACCTCCTATCCACCCCCTCTTATCCATTCTCTGCCTCCATCATCTTTCATCTGCCCTTAATTAACTTTTCCCGTTCTGCTGAGTGTACAATGTCCCAAGATTAACCTAAGAGGGAGTGCAAAGTTCCTGGAGAATTGAAAATCAATTTCTCTGTCTTCGTGTGCCTGTCAGGGATTGAGTGCCGGGGCTGGGATTCATCCTCTGGTAGCTGATGGTATCGTGTGCACCCAAATCACCTTTCTAGCAGTGCTTGAGATGTGTTAGGCTGAATTCCCTGGCTGCCATCAGTTCTTGGTGGGATAGGGAAGCAGAGGGGTTGGAGTCGATGCTGACTCCCCATCCGGCAAAAATCTGGTTGTGGAGCAAGAGGGAAATGCTGGCTGGTCAAAATTCCTGGGTGTCCTCATCCCTCACAAAAGCTGAGCTCTGCTGTTTATAAAAAGGATTGAGGGCCTTGAGTTGGGCTTAGTCAGCTGCTGATCCCTGGGAACGAGGAAGGGGGGTGTTGTTTCTCCATCTAATCACTTGCAGGCTTGTGATTACAACATTTAATGATGACGGCCGAGGTCAGTTTTTAATTAGCTGAGCCACATGATGGGCTCTCGCAGTGCCAGCAAAGCCTTTCCTCATTGATGTCTGGCGTGTGCTGTTCCAGAGGAGCAGCTGTGCCAGTGAAATCCTGGATTTATGGGTTAAATCACGCTGTGTATTTCCCAATCCCGAGCTGTTTTGCTCTGATCTGGATGGGACACGGTGGGTCCAGATTGCAGCGTGCAGCGAGTCCCTGTCTTTGCTCAACGCGTTGAGGAGCGAGCAATAAATAGGAAAAATAATCCAGAAGTCTTGGGAAGTTGGCAGACGTGGCTGTTACCAGGACTCACATGATGCCGTGGCCCGGTGGATCCGAGCCGTTGCCGATTGAATCACATGTTTTTGTCCTGGTAACAACCAATAACACCCCGCTCCTTCCCAAAAATCCTAAATATAGCCCTGAGAGCCTCCAACCAGGGAGGATTGGCACCGGCCCGTGCCTTTTCCACGGGCCCCGTGTGATGGCCAGGATGCAGCGGGGCCCGTGCCAGGAGCAGATGGCAGAGCAGGCTGCACGTTCCCGAGGTGCTCAACTTCTCCCTCTCCCCTTCCCTGCGAGGAGGGATGGATCCCGGGCTGGACTCACGCATGGCTTCGCCTCCAGCATGGACGGAAAGGTGTTGGAAAAGGCGAGCGTATGACTTGGGTTTTCCTGGCCCACACGTGCATGATAACAATCCCCCCAATTCCCTCCCTGCCGTGGGATGGGGTGGAGGAGATGATTCCCTCAGGGATGAACCGGCCCCTTCCAAGCTGAATGCACGCATTTGTTTTCCTGAACGTACATCTCGACACGCTCTGTGCGCGCTCTGCCCTTGACCCTGCTTGCATGTGAGCTATAAAATTTTCCATTGGTTTTCCTGGAGGTCCGGAGCTTTCAGGCAAGGCTGTGTATCCCTTTGAGCCATCCAGGTCTGGAGTGTGTTTAGGGGATGAGGTTTAGCCAAGTCTGAGGTCGCTCAGAGCTCTGCACGTGAGCAGAGCTTCCCTTATCGTGCTGCTCTGCCGAGCCAGGGAAGGGTCCCTGGGGTGCTGCTCCTCCAGCTGGGGCGAATTCTGGGGGGGTTTCACCTCCCCTCAAAGTCTGGGGCTGGTCTCTGGTGAGGGCAGAGCTTCCACCCTGTTGCGTTGTTCATAAAGTCATCAAATCTGGCTCTCATCACTACTGGGATTATTTTTTATGTTTCCCTGTAATGTCCTTGTTGAATTATGGTGCCTCAGTTGTTTTATATTTGCCTCGTTTTTGTAATCAGGTTTAGCCCAGTTTGTGCTCTTTTCCCCTCACTTTTGTCACCAGGTTTAGCCCAGTTTGTGCTCTTTTCCCCTCACTTTTGTCACCAGGTTTAGCCCAGTTTGTGCTCTTTTCCCCTCACTTTTGTCACCAGGTTTAGCCCAGTTTGTGCTTTTTCCCCTCACTTTTGTCACCAGGTTTAGCCCAGTTTGTGCTCTTTTCCCCTCACTTTTGTCACCAGGTTTAGCCCAGTTTGTGCTTTTTCCCCTCACTTTTGTCACCAGGTTTAGCCCAGTTTGTTTCTGCCTTCCTTGATTCCATCAGGAGCCGGCAGCACCACCAGGAATCCTCCAGCCCCGACCTCGGACACTTTCCTGCTCTAAAAAGAAAAGAAGGAACCTCCTGCAAACCTTTCTGCTCCCCACTCTGGCCAGTTCCTGGCTCCCACCGGTCCCATTCCAAAGGAGATGTGCTGAGTGAACTCTCTCCAGTTCCCTCACACTCAAATTTAAGCCTTTCACAGCACCCAAGATTCCCAGTAAGAAAAAACTGGAATGTGTGGGAGTTTGTCCCATACCTCTGTTAATTCAATACCTGAGGATTTTTCTGCTGAAGTTTTGGTTTATGCAAAGCTGTGCTAAACTGAGGCCGGGTTTTGCCTCGAGGATTAACACTGTGCTTGAAGTTGAGCAATGTTTTGTCCTCTGAGCCTGACCTGGAGTTGCAATTCCTGGGGAAGTTGGAGGGAAGAGCTGTTTGGATTACAGGAGCAGCAGCAGAGTGAGGTGAGGGCTCTGTTTGGGGTGTTCCCCATCCTCGGGCTGGGAGCTGTTCCTCCTTTCTTCTTGGCACCCGGGAAATGAGAACAGCAGGAAAAATCCTCTGGAGAACTCAGAGGGGAGCTTGGGTTATGTGAGGTTTGCTCTGTCGCTTTGGCACTTTCTGTCTAATGGGGCTGGCACGAGTTTGACTCTTAAAATTCCTCAGGATCCCTGTAAAGATGAGGGTGAATCCATTTCCTTGCGTTTTTGTGTGGAAAGATGCTTGCTCGATCCGGGTATATCCATTTCTGCCCGTGGGGAAGGACGAAGAGCAGATTTTGGTGAAGTTTGGGGTTTTTTCAGGCCACTTGGGGTTAAGCTTTGATGTTAATGGTTGTTCTGCTGGAAGCCTCAGGGCTCGTGCGAGGAGATTCCAGGGAAGTGTTAAATCCAGCTGGGTCTGAAACGGGACCTGGCTCCCACTGGGAGGTGTTCTTGTGTCTGGACAATGCCAGTGGCTTTCGTGAGGATCTCATCTTTTCACCATCCTGACTTCCTTTTCTTATCACTACTGGCTTTGCATGTGAATTCCCATCAACAGGCGAGGGCTTGGAAGCTCGGATCCCAGCCGGATCGATTCCAAGGGTTTCTGAACGTGCCAGTCAGGAAGGCACTGTAGCGTAGCCTGATATGAGATATTTTGAGTGTCCTGCTGTAGGTCTTGCCTTTACAAACAAGAGCCATTCCAGGAGTTTAGCAAGGATTGATAGGATCAGGATGTATTTGCAGGGAGGGCTGGCTCAGATGGAGCAGCTGTAACTCGCCCGCAGTGGGAAGCGGAATCTGCTGCTCTCCCTGTGTGGCTGTGAGGGGGAAAAAGGGCCTGAAAATGAGGAGAAACTTCTTGAGATGTGATGCATGTTCAGAATGAAGCGTTACAGGAGGGATCTGGGGTGTTCCAAGGGTGTGCTAAATGAATTCCAGTCTTAATTAAAAGGATGTACATAACTCTTAATGAGTGCATGCACATACTTGGGGTACGACGTGAAATGGAACATTTGGGATATTTGGGAGAGATCCTTCCCTGTGAGGGTGGGGAGGCCCTGGCACAGGGTGCCCAGAGAAGCTGTGGCTGCCCCATCCCTGGAAGTGTCCCAGGCCAGGCTGGACGGGGCTTGGAGCAGCCTGGGATAGTGGGAGGTGTCCCTGCCCATGGCAGGGGTGGAATGGGACGATCTTGAAGGTCCCTTCCCAAACCATTCCATGATTCCTTCAATGCTGGGTGTGCTCTACATCCCAGCATCCAGGACCTTGGGATCCAGCTGCTGCAGGACCCTTTGGGAGCCCATCCCGGCTGGAGAAAGCACTGGGAGGTGTGGTGTGGGCAGACCCACCTGGACAGGGGTGTTGGGGTGATGCTGGAGGACACACCTTGGAAGAGCTCCATCCCAGGGCCCCTTCCCCTGGCCCTCGCTGGGATCAGCCCCGGAGCTCTGCGAGGCTGAGCGCGGCTCTCCCGCGTTTCACCGAGTCCCGGTTCCACGGCGTAACGCCGCCACACCCTTCTGGAATAACGCGGGATCCTGAGGGGAAAGGAGAAGTGGATGGGGTGGGGAGCCCTTGGTGGAGCTCCACACCCACCCTTCAGCTGCTCTGCTGGCCATCCCCGTCCTGGGGAGCCCCGGACCAGGCCAGGCAATCCGGGACTGCTCCGTGCCGGCCTCGCCGGCCCTGCAGCTGTATGGGAGTTAGAGCACGAACGCCCTCAGTTATCCCAGTTGGATGCGAAAGCGGCCGCGCGTTCCACGGGAAGCGGCGGTGCCAGAACGGGGAGGTCAGCGCTCTGCAGTGTTTTTCTGGCAAAGGAAAAAAACCCCCATCGGATGGAAAGGCGGTGCCTGGGGAATCTCCGGAGCGGCGGGATGAGCTCCGAGCACGACTGGAGATAATGGGGCTGAGGGGAGGGGATTGAGCCAGGGAATACTGGAGAGAATCCAACCCCCCCCCCCCAAGCCCAATGGACACCCTTCTTCGGGATGAAGTCATTGGAAGCAGCACAACCGCTTGTCCAGAGGGCCAACCTGCTTCCAGGAGTTTTGGGATCATCACAAAAACAGGTTTTTGTGTTCCCAGCCCTCCGTGCCCGCAGGTGCTGCCGGTGCTGCCTCGTTCCCCCTCGGAGCAGCTCCAGCTCAAGTTCCCTGCCTTTTTTTTATCTGGGAAAAGGCTTTTAGCTCTTCTTTCCTGCAGAATGGGGTGCTCAGAACTGTCAGCACCACACAGTCCATCCCTGCAGGAGCAGCTCCGCATCCAAGGGGATGGAGGCAATGTGTCAGAGCATGTGGAAAAATCCCCCAGAGCTTCCAATTGACGCTGGAATTATTAGAAACAAAAAGCGGAGAAAGCGTTCATGGAGCTCTGGAAAACACCACTGATAAGGGTCTTTTCAGGGCTATTCCAGCTTCTCCCATGAAAAGATGAGCCTAAAGCACCAAGGTTTGGGTCTGGATTTGCAGTTTTCCTGACTTTGGGGGCTTGGAGCTTGGAATAATCTTCTGGCTTCTTGCACAGTGTAAGAGGGACCAGAGCTCCAGCAGCAGGAGGCACCTGGAAGCTGCTGGGGGATGAGCATGGAGCTGCTCCTCTTTTCCTGGACAAGGATGGAAGCCAATGTCCATCCAGGTGATGGTCACAGCCCCTGGAATGGGCTCTGCTGAGCTTTGGGTGAGTTTTGGTCTTGCTCTGCAGAAATCCACGGCTTTTCCTCGTCGCTCCCCAGACCTGGATCCGTTCTGAAGAGCAACAATACATGGAAAATGGAATATTTTGCTTATTAAAGTCACTTGGAGTCGCAGCACCGAGGTTGGCAACCGGAGCTCGGAGAGGCTGAAGGAGCTGGAGAGCTCATTGTTCCCCTTTTCCAAGAGAAACTTCCATGCGTGCCAGCACTTTTATTTATAATGCTGAAATAAATGGAGTCCATTTAAAGGTATTATTGAGGGAGCAGCACTTCAAATATATCATTTTTATGTTATTAGGCTGCTCGGAGTGGAGGTGTCCTACTGCAGGCGGATAATCCGTCCCCCCTGCCTGGATTCCAGGCTGGAACTTACTGGAAGCTTTGCACCGCAAGAATCCGAGCGAGGGGATTATTTTCAGGGAGAGAAAAGGGAGCTTGAGGAAAAATCAGGCCGGAAGGCAGAACCTCAAACCACGGTGGAGAAATTTCCTGACAGCAGCTCCACGTCTCGTGACCACCCGATGGCTCCTGAGCGTTTTTGGGATTTTAGCAGATGCCCAAAGGGGAGCTCAGCTGGCTGGGAAGGGTTTGGGGTGGGCTGCACCTGGAGCTGGGGCCGGCTGCCCCCCTTCCTTCATTCCATCCGTTCTTTTTTTTTGTTGGAGCAAGGGAAATCCTGAAGGAATCCAGACATTTCAGGAACGTCAGATGCCTGCGCTGACCTTTGCAGGCTGTTCCTGGTGCTGCTGTCCCGTGCTGGGATCCATGGAGTGAGGGAATGCTGGCATGGGGCTCGGAGCAGGAAAGGTGGTGCAGGGAGAGCCAGGACGAGCAGCCAGATATTCCAGGGAACAGGAGAGAGGGAAGATGGACTTGCCCGGGAGCACCGAGCGCTGCGCTCGCAGAGGATCTCGTGCCAGAGCAAGATCCCCGTGTCCAGCTGAATTCCCTGCAGCCAGGAATTCCCAGGGGCTGACTGTGCACTGTGAAATCCGTGGGATTATTCCACAGCACCAGGGCTGGGCACGTGCCCTGTGAATTCCTCGTGGAAAGGCGGCCCAGGGCTGTGGCACATGAGCAGGTGTAGGATAAAGAGGGATTATTCCCTGGGTATTTCCCCACTCTCACGGATGCAGAAATCAGGATTCAGCCATGGTCAGAACTACCCCAATAGCTGCTGGAACCTGGCAGGAAAAGCTTTTAAAAAGTGGGAAGATGACTGATGTTGTTGTGCCTGATTCTGTCAGAGAGGAGTTAAACTCCAGCCAGAGGGAAGCCCACGGAATTACAGAGAGGAGCAAAACAAGCTGCGAATGTGTGGAGGGCAGGGAGGATTGGAAAGTCCATTTAATTCCCAAGTTTTTGGTCTGGGGAGCTGGTTCTGCTTTTCATCTGCTCCTGGTGCGGCCTTGTCCGGCTTCCTCCAGGTTTTCCACACATCTGAGTCCCTCAGGAGCTGAGAACAAGCCCGAAGGGTTTTTAGCCAAAAAGGGATTTTCATGTGAACTTTGGAAGCTTGGGAAGAAACTTTAATCTTGAGCTGTGCATCTTGGTGTGAAGCTTCCAGGGAACTCCAGGGCTGCACAAGCTGGGTACTGGAGGGAAAAGGGCTCGGGAGATGGAGGGGGAAAGCTTCCTCTGGAGGCTCTGGGATGAGCTCTGTGCTATTAGAAGTCTCATTTAGTGCTATCAAGGAAGTGCCTGGGGGCCAGGGCTGGGATCTGTCATTCCCAGTGCGGTGCCCAGGCAGAACAAGAACCAGAGGGAAGAGCAGATGAGGTGAAGGAGAGGAAGAGGAGGTAGAATCCCAGGTTCTGGCTCAGGGTATCCATCACTGTGATTTTCCAGGATTTTTCTTCCAGTTCTGATGCCCCTGCAGCTGCAGGAAGGTCCCATCCTTGTGGGGAGGCTCAGCTCCTGTCTGGAGTCTGTCAATTCCAGTCTCAGCGTTCCCGACACCCAGGAAATGTTTGATTTTTGGGGAATATCAGGACCCTGTGGCCGTGCTGGGAGGGTTGGAGCAATGTGGGAAGCAGAGGTTTGCAGCTGGAAATGAATGGATTGGGGGGATTGCAGATCAAGGGAAGTCCTGAGCGTGGCTGAGAGGCCAAGGGGAAATTATCCACAGAAATCTGTCTGCAGGGGCCTGTGTTCCTGCAGAAGGGATTCCTGGAGCTTTTGGGTGAAATCCCCCTTTCCCACAGCAGCTTCCTCAGCAAACCCCGGGCTGAGCTCGGGGTGAGGACCCTGGGAGAGCTCTGCAGCTCTCTTCCTTCAGTGGAACCGTCTTCCCTGCACCTGAGGCTGTTTTCCAGCTCATTCCCAGCGCAGCTGCTGCCCCACTGGAAGCTGTTTGGTGCCTCTTGGCCACGCCGTGGGCTCGGAGCTGTGTCCCTGTGTGAGATGGGGCATTGCAGGAGGCATTCCCTGGATTCAGCTCTCCTCCAGCTGAGGGGAAAACTGGAGCTTTCCATAGCTCTGGGACCTCTTCCCAGTGCTGAATCCCGGAGCAGGGATGGGGAATGCTGACAAACCTCGAGGCTGTTTGGGATCCAGACCTGAGGGCCAGCTCTGGGTTTGGCTTTGGCTGCCCCCCAGCTCTTGTGCCCAGGGAATCTGTCCCAAAAAGCTGACCGAAAAAAGGTTTGGGCAACTGATTCCGGGTGGGTTTGGGAAAACCTGCCTGTCCCTTCTCCCTGGTGTCCTCCAGGTGAGTCCTCCCGAAGATTTTAGCTGGAGGTGGGGCACTTCTTCCCTCATTCCCTTCTCCAGGATCTTCTGAGAGCCTCTGGGAGTTGAGTTTTCCCCTCTGGTGCTGCAGCTCCAGCTGATTCCTCCTTAGCCCTGCGAACAATAATTAATAAATGGGATTTCCATCAATCCTGGAAGGGTTGTGGCTTTATCCTAAAGCATCCCGAGGCTCAGGGCGGCTTTTTCTTTCCATGGAGGATAAAAATAACCGGTTTTCCTAAAGTTTTATGGATTTCTGGTGTGTCTTAGTGCCTGTTCCCTCCTTCCTGTGATAACAGCAGAGCACTCTATTGCATTTTCCTTTTCTCCTCAAGGGTTTGCTGGAATTTTGAGGTTTTATGGCACCTTGGCTGTCCTTGACGTCTCATCCTCTGTTTTTCTTCCTCATTTTCAGCCTCAGCAGCTGTGAGATCCCAAAAGTCCTTGTGAAAGCTTCAGCTGAGCCACCTGGGAGCATTCACTGAGGACCCACATTCCTTAGGGATTGATGTGATTGACATAAACTTCCAATTTGCTGCATTTCCTACGGATATTCCTG
Organism: Oreocharis arfaki; assembly: GCA_013398015.1. Lineage (NCBI taxonomy): Eukaryota > Metazoa > Chordata > Aves > Passeriformes > Paramythiidae > Oreocharis > Oreocharis arfaki. Next base: position 60,302 of record VZRR01007340.1, on the reverse strand, counting down.
AGCAAATGCTTGAAATAGGGGAAGGCTAAGGGAACAGGAGTTTGCTTGCCCTGTTACTGTTTCTATTTTCCTTTTGCTGTGTGGTCACAGGAAAAATAAAAAAAATTCTCATTCTGGAATCCCAGAGTTTTCTTTCCCTCTCCCCCTGATTCAGGGCTGAAGCTCCCCCCTCCTCCCATCTCCTTTGGATGAGGATGATGAGGAGGTTTTTTGGGAATACTCCGTTCCCTCCTTGTTTCCTGCCGGTTGGAACCTCTGCTGCACGTTTGGGGGATGCAGGAGATCTCTCCTGCTCTTTGGGGTTTGCTGCTGCTTGCTCCAATTCCCCTGAGCTCCTCTGGGCAAAACCACCGGGGTTTAATTGGGAAGAGCCCACATGGAGCTGGACTGTCCCGGGCTGTGTTTGCTCAGGAAGGAGCAGCCTCTGCTTTGGGGTTTGTCGGGATCCAGCCGTGTTTTGTCTGGGAATCGCAGCAAACAGAGCGGTTTGGGGTTTTATTTGCATTCTGCACCCCTGGAGCGCTCCAGGGTGGCATTTTTATCCCAATCCAGCTGTTTGCAGCTGTTTTCCTGCTGCTCGGGCTCCCAGATGTGCTGGGCAGCTGCATCCAGCCCCGGTCGTGGTTCCGTGGCGCTCGCTCGGAGCGTGACGGGGAGAGGAGGGGGCAGATTCCTGAGGGGCCTCCTGGAGGGGTCTCCTCCAAGCTGGATTCCTGGAGGAATTCCCTCAGGTGGTCTTGCAGCTCTTGGAATCCCTCAGGAATGGCTGGGGAGGGATCTCAGTGCTGGTGGCCCTTTCCTGGGGTGGGCATCTGCCAGACATCCGTGGATGTGCTGATGTGGGCTGGGCTTGGACCATTAGCTCCAAATGCCATTCCCAGCTCCCTGGGAAAACCCCAAATTCTTGCTCTGCTGAGTCACCTTCACAGGCGTCCTGCCCTGAGCTGGTTCCTGCCTCAGGACAGGGCATTTGAACGCTCCCATCTCCTCAGATTAATGGGAAGATGGATATTCCTCACCCAGGCTTCCAGGGAATTTCACAACCAACAGATTCCATGTGGTGGATTCTCACAGGGATCTCAGCACCTTATTCCAGCCTCCAAACCATTCAGAGCAGCCACAGTCAGGGAAAAGAGGAGGGAGGAACAAACATTTCCTTAAGGAAGTGTCGGATCCAGAGCACGGATCCAGCTCCAGAAGAATTCCTTCTATGGGACAAGCCATTGGGAAGCCTGGAGAATTAGTCTGGATTTTGACTTTGGATCTGAGCTCTTTCTTGGCTCAGTTCCTTCCCTGGAAAAGATGGATCTGGTGATTCATCCCCACGAGGGCCAGGTACCTGGAAGCACGAAGATCATGGAATCCTGGAATGGTTTGAGTGGGAAGGGACCTTAAAGATCATCCCGTTCCAATCCCAGCACCTCCCACTAGCCCAGGCTGCTCCAAGCCCTGTCCAGCCTGGGCTTGGACACTTCCAGGGATCCAGGGGCAGCCACAGCTTCTCTGGGAAATCCATTCCAGGGCTTCCCCACCTTCACAGGGAAGATCAAAGGAATACTTTGGAATTGGAAATTGGCTTTTTTCCGTTCTTTAACCCATCTGGGATCTGGGGCTGTTCTGGCTTTTCCCCTGGAGCTGCTGATCCACGCTCCTCGTGTCCAGCTGATGGAAAGCTGGATCATCCCACCCTGCAGGAATTTAATCCCACTCAACAGGAGCAAACCTTTCCCTTTTCCTTTTGTTTTCCCTTCTTTTTCTCCTCGCACAGAATCCTTGTCCTTTTTCAGAACGGGCAAAGGCTGAAACCAGCTTGGAAAGCCCTGGAAGAGCCTCCCTGACACTTCTCCAGCTTTTATTTCCCTCTGGCTTCAGCTCCATCCTTTTCCAAGTGCATCCTCTCTGTTCCCTATCTTTGATTAGAAACAGGACCTTTTCCAAATCATATTTAGGGTTTTAATAACCCTGAATGCATCCTCTGAGCATGAAAAAAAATCCTTGTGGGAAGATCCCAGGTGAATCCTGGGTTCTTGGGAGCTAGGCATTCCGTGCTGCTGGCTGGGCATGGGATGGGGGCTGCAAAGAGATGGAAAATTAAATTCTTTTCCTTGGAAACTTCCTATATTTTAGGGGAAAAAGAGGTGGAATGGCTCCACAGTGACAGAGGAACTGTGGCTGCCCTATCCCTGGAAGTGTCCAAGGCCGGGTTGGATCGATCTTGGAGCACCCTGGGATAGTGGAAGGTGTCCATGGGGTGGAATGGGGTGATCCTTAAGGTCGCTTCCAACCCAAAGCATTCCACGATTCTCTCTGGAGGGAATAGTGGCGCACTTGAGGAAAGTGATGTGGGATGGTGTCTATCCAAAATATTATTGGGAAAGGGATAATTTTTAATTTTCATGCCAGGAATGTAAATAATTGAATTTTAACTGTTATAATTCTGTGCAGAAAGGGAGCAGGGAAATTCCTCCTGTGAAGCTTTAATTAATTTTGGCAAGAAAAACAAACTGTTTTTTCAATGGAGCATTCTCTGTTTAAAACTGTTTGCTCCTCCTGAAGATGTCCATAAATCTTCCTACTGAAATGTTATCAGGTCTGGGAAAACTTCCTGTTATTCCTTCAATTCCTTCAGTCTCGCCTTCCCCTGGAGCTGGATGTTGTTTGTTGGGAATTTTATTCTATGTGTGTTGGGAATTTTAATCTGTTTTCTCCCCATCACCACTGAATGAATAATCCAAAGTTTTGCCTGAGCTGCCGTGGGGTGATCCTTAAGGTCGCTTCGTCTTACGGAGCAAATTCCCACCAGGAATGGTTGGATCCTGGAAGAGGGATCTGGTTTCTTTCCATAGAGCCCTGAAGCTGTGCCAGCCTCAGCACCTCCTGCTCTGGCTCTGGGCTATTCATGGGCTGCAGCAGAATCTCTTTTTCTTCCAGGCTTTCCTGAGATCTCTTCCCACCTGGAATTCTGAGCTCCAGGAAGGCTGTAAAATGTCCGCTCCTGGAACTCCCGTCAGACCTCCGTGGTTTCTAACGGGACCTTTTCCCCAATAATTCACATTTCCACCGCTTGTGGTCACGGTGGGCTTTGCCCCCAGGACCCACGAGCTGCTTTTTTCCCCTGGATAAATTGTGCTGCCCTTCCCTGCGCTTTTCCCAAATCCTTGGCGCAGCCACGGCTCCGTCTTTTCTCTGGGAAATCTCTGTGCAGCTCAGCCCTGCGCTGATGGATCAGGACTGACAGGTTCAAAGGGAGCTGGATCATCCTCCAGAGCTCTGGAGCACATCCCCAAACCTCTTGGATACCCCTTGGGTCTCAGCACAGCCCCCAGGCCTTGGCTGTGCTCCCGTAAAACTGGGAATGCCTCGGGCTGGATCATTGTCAATATTCCGGACACCTCCGTCCCGAACCTTTGCAGCCTTTTTGGATTCCAGCCTGGATGAAGCTCCCCAGGAAACCTCTTTTTTTCTGGATTCCTAGAGAGAGGGGGAGAGGTTTCCAAGCTCCCAAGTTCAGCGGGGTTTTCTCACCTCCAAAAAATGCCTGGAGTTGAAATGTTGGCGATAAAAGATTTTTCAGGGCGTGGGTCCCTCTCCTGAACTCCCTGCTCATCCCGAGGAGCTGCGTCCAAAGAAAAATGTGGAGTTTTGAGCAGGAGTAAATTTTGCAAGGAACCAAGCAGGGAGAGGAGCTGCTGCTCTCTTCTTCCAGCCGATCCATTTGTGCCGAGTTCCCAAGTATTTCCGAAGGGTAGCAACCCGGAAAAGATGGGAAGGGCTCAGCGTGTGAGCAAACGGCTCTTTGATCAATGTGGTTTTAATCAAACTGGGTTCGTGGCGTCTCCAAAATGTATTCCTGGGCACAGGAATGGGGTTTTTCCCACAGATTCTGTGGAGAAAAGCTGGGGCAGGGCCCAGGTTGGTGTTGGGCTGCAGGGCTGGGCGTGGAGGGGCTCAAAGCCTGGCAGGAATTGGCCACTCCGAGTTTTTAGCTCTTTTTGCCATAATCTAGATCTGGATCCAGTGCAGAATTCCATCTGTGCCTCTTGCCTGGAGCAGAGAGGCAGCACATCTGGCCAGATGTGCTGGAAACGGGGTTGGCAGTCCAGGCCCGGCCGTGAGGGCTGTGATGGTCTCGTCGCCTTCGTGGTGCTGATACCCAAAATGTCCCAAAATTCTGCTTAAAAATAGCCCAGAATCTCTCCCCTTCCTCCGGTTATTCCAGAATCCCTACAAATGGATTTCTAGGGAAGAGTTTTCAGTGTGGAACAGGGGGAATTAAGGAGAGAAGTTACTCTGTGCTTTGTGCTCTGCTCTGCATTTTGGTTTAATCATGTGGTGAATGAAGCCTCCAAATGTTTCTTTTGGGATCCAGAGGGAACCTTTGCAAGGGAAACGGGGATTTCTGAACTCGGCAGCGTGAGGATTATTAGGAGTCCTGGATAATGGAAATGTGCTGGGTATAGAATAGTGTAATTTATCAATCACTGGGTAACGTAAATCAGCGTTCAGTGTAAATCCTTGTCCTGTCACTTTCACAGATCATTTCAGATTGGCTTTGACTGAGGGGTTTTTCCACTGGATTCACTTGGAAAACGCATTTTCCCAGGTGCCAGACATCTTTGTGCATGAGGAGCTTTTTTTTTTTTTTAAGGATAATTCAATATTGTTTGAAAAAACTGTGGTGATTTAAGTGAAGAATTGAACGGTGGAAGGTGTCCCTGCTCCTGGCAGGGGGTTGGAATGAGCCGAGCTTTGTTCCCTTCCAACCCAAACCCCGTTCCACGGTTCTGTGGAGGTGAGGTCATAAAAAGAGCCTGGACTTTGATCTCTTTGCATTTGGCTGGAACCTGGAAATCGTGTGGAGGTTAAACTTTTCCAGAGCGATCCGGAGCCGTTGGAGCGAAGTCTGGCGGCGACACTGGGAGGGAACAGAGATGCACCTGGCAGGACTGGGCTGCCAATCCTTCCTTAAATGTTGTGGAGGAGGATTTTAGGATCAGCAGGCCCGTGTGACACCAAATTGCTGCCCCAAGGGGGGGCTGGAGGTGACATTTGGAGCAGGGCCCTGCCCTCATCCCGCTCTCCTCCAGCACATCCATGCGGTGTCCACACCACTCAGATGTTCCCCTCCCGTCCCTGCCAAATTTCCAGCTGCTGCAGATGAACGTTGAAGTTCCTCTGAGCTCATTGTCGAGGCAGACAGCTGGCCCTGTTGGAATACAGGTTTGGATGGGGTTCCTTGGGATGGGAATGTCATTAATGCCTTTGTGTGAAACGAAATGAAATGAAATTCCTGCCGCGCGCGCCCCGCAGGATTTCAGCGCTCGGAGTTCAAGGGGAACAGGGAAAATCCCTTTAGTGGAGCTCTCAAAGTTTAGCTCCCACCAGGGACGAGTCACGTTGTGACCTGGGCATTCCGAGTGCCTGAAAATCCTCCTGAAATTCCAATTTCCTGCTCTTTTTTGCTCGGGGAACGTTCAGCCTGATTGGAGTCGGTAGGGAGCAGGCAGAGTGAAGATGATGGTGATGATGGAGCTGGGATTGCGGCTTTTTGGGGGAGTTTCCCCTCACACGTGTGAAAATGAGGCATTTCCTGGTGTCTCCTGGGCTGTCAGCAGGCTCTTAGGGCTGGAATGAGTTGGGATAAACCTCGGGATCCCTCCTCTTGCTGGCTGGGCTTTCCTCACCTTCCTGTGGGGAGGAGTGGAAGGAGGAAAAATCCTCTCCTGGTTACAGCCAGAAGGTGGAACCTGGATCTCCGAGCTCTCTTTCCAGCCCTGGGCATGTCATTCACCATTCCCCAAGTTCTTTCCCTGAAATGCAGGTGCCAACTCTCGGGTGCATCCCCACAACTCCCCCCTCAGCAGGGAGAATCCAAGGTGGGAATTCTGCTGGCAGGATGGGCCGTGGGATGTGCGGGGCCCTGTGACAAATACTGGTGTGTGCAAAATCAAAAAAGAGGGGGGGAAAATGAGGGAAAAGGACAGGAAAACCCCACCTGCCTTGTTTTCAGCAGCCCTGATTCCACTGTCTCTCCTCAGAACATCCTGCTCAGCAGCTGAGCCCTGTCCCCCGAGCTTTTCCACACCCCCTCTCCTTCCTGCCCGGAGAACGTGGCTCTGCAGATGGCAGCTGTTTGCTTTGTGGTTACGGATCCGTGGAGAAATTTAAAAGGGAGGAGGAAAAAATCCCCAACTTTTCCTTTTTTTAGGGTTAGGAGGTGGAGTCTCTCGGTCTGTTCGCCTTGGGTGTTCACCCAACTCCAGGGCTGGGGTGGGAGGTGAGCTCCCAGCATGGAATCCCAGACTGGATTGGGTGGGAAGGGGCCTTTAAAGCTCCTCCAGTTCCAACTCCTTGCCATGGGTTGCTCCAAGCCCTGTTCCTTGAACACTTCCAGGGATGAGGAATTCCCACCTGTGAGCATCCAGGTGTGGGGAAGGAATGTGGGCCTGCAGAGAGGAATTGGGAGATAATTCCAAGGGAGGAATTGCTCTCCATGACCTTCCCTGTGCAGCTCCCAGGGCTGGCAGTGCTCCTGCTGCTCCTGTGCCTGCTGCCTCCAAGGATAATGCACTGATGAGGATTTTTAGGATGGGAAAGAGCAGGATAAGCAGGATCAAGGTGTGGAGGCTTCCAAACTACGCTCAGAGTATCCATTTCCTGACAAATGAGTGGTATCCCAGCTCCCTTTGGGATCCATGTTTGGATTTGGCATTCAGGGATTGCAGCCCCTGGAGCTGCTGCCTGAGCATCGCTGAGCATCCAGAGGCTCTGGAAAGCTGGGAAGGAGCAGCACTGAGCACCCAGAGGCTCTGGAAAGCTGGGAAGGAGCAGCACTGAGCATCCAGAGGCTCTGGAAAGCTGGGAAGGAGCAGCACTGAGCACCCAGAGGCTCTGGAAAGCTGGGAAGGAGCAGCACTGAGCACCCAGAGGCTCTGGAAAGCTGGGAAGGAGCAGCCAACTCCTCCTGTGCCAGCCTCATCTTTCCTTCTCCTCATCCCTCCTGGCACAGCCTCCCAGCAGTGGAAGGGGACGTGGATCCCATCTCTCCGTGCTGGAAGTGTTCCTTTGTGGCCTTTGGGAATGGGATGAGCGGGGGAGCTCGGAACAGCCAGGGAATGTTTGTAGGATGACACAGTTAATGACTGCCCCACAAATTTTATGGATGTGCTGAAGTTCAGGACGTCCATGGGAGCCGGGGTGGGAAGTGGGCGAGTGGAGATGCTGTCAGGGGCGCGGGGCTCCCTCCAGGACCACCCAGGAATGCTCCATCTTCCGGCAGATGTAGCTGGAGATTCCCGCTCCTGGCAGCGGCCACGAGGATGAGTGGGCAGGACGGAGCAGTCCCAGGGGCCGGGGCTTCCGCATCGCCCCTGCTCGCGTCAGCGGGGTGCTGGGTGGGGAAGCAGGAGCAGGGATGCCGGGATAAATTGGGATGGAGGCCGGACACTGCCGTGGGAGCTGCGGCTGAGAGCAGAGGTGCCACTGCCGTGTGCCTGGAGAGGGATCCGGGGGAGATCTCCGGGAGAATCCCGTGGGATCCCATCGCCGTGAGGGAATGTGGAGGCACTGACCTTCCAGGTGAGGCTCTTTCCCAGTTTGCTGCTTGTTTCCAAGCCCTGCCACTCAGGAATTCCTCAGGAGGAAGCTTGGAGTGAGCCCTGGGCTCTTGGGATGGTTCGCTGTGGAGATTTCCCTGTCCGGTGCTCTCCCCATTCCTGCTGAAAGGAGGGCTCATCCTCCTTCCTCCCATCAAGGATCTCCAAGCCCGCTCCTGAAGGGAGCAGGCAGTAAGGGGGAGTGGGGATGGGTTTGGGGATGGGTTTGGGGATGGGTTTGGCACTTGGCTGCCTCGGTTGGCTGGGTTGGGGTTGGTTGGTTTGTTTGTTTGCTCCGCACGGTTTTCCTCTGGCTCCAGCTGGAGCCCTGCCCCGAGCTCCAGGGGGTGTTTTTGGGGAATCAAAGGACCTTTCTGCTGTGAAATGCAAATGTGAGGGTGCTGTGCAAGGCAGGCTGAGGGCTTTGTGCATTTATGTGTTTGTATTTATAAAAGCCCTTTTATTTCCTCGGGATCCTGTGGCTGTGCTGCTCTAACAAAGTGAGCTCTGATTCAGTTTGTGGTTCTTGTCCAACCTGCGAGCAAGGCCGACTTCTGGAAGTGCTTTAAATCCCATCAGTTCCGGCAGGCTTTTCCTCTCAGAGCTCATTACAGCATTCTCCTCCTTCATTTCTTCCCGAGTCCCACACTGCAACCCAAGTATCCTGCCCTGGGATGCATCTCCGAGGTGAAATCCCTGGAATTCTGCATGGGTTTTACCACAGGAATTCTTGCTTTATTGATAAGGTTTTCTGCACTAAATGAGTATAGTCAAACCCTTGGTTGTTAGGGGGTTTTTTTGGGGTTGTTTTTACTCATTTTCCATTTTTCACATCCGTTGTCTTGCCTGGTTTTCCATCTTTCACCTTTCCAGAGGTACAGTCCTGTGCAGGATCATTATTTCTGGAACGAGCCTGAAGGTTCATTATGGCTCAGGGAAAACGAGCTGGGTTTTGTCCTCTGGTTTATTATTGCACCTGTCTTGGCTTTAAAACAAATTAATAGGGAGAATTTAATAAAAGCCCTGGAAATCTGGGGCAGTATTTTAGTCTGGGGTGTTGTGCAGCCCAGAGTGGCTGCGAGGCAGGGCAGGAGCTGTAACTCCAGGGACGAGTTGGAGAAATCCTTCCCTGTGAGGGTGGGGAGGCCCTGGGATGGATTTCCCAGAGAAGCTGTGGCTGCCCCTGGATCGTTGGAAGTGCCCAAGGCCAGGTTGGATGGGGCTTGGAGCAGCCTGGGACAGTGGGAGGTGCCCCATGGCAGGGGTGGAACAAGACCTTCAGTGTCCCTTCCCACCCAAACCATTCCATGATTCCTCCATGTGAGGCCTCTGAACTGGAGCCAGCTGGTCTGTACTCAGAGCTGCTGCTGGGAAATTGGGAATTCCAGGCTTAAAAACCAAAGCAAACCGGTAGGGGATGGATCCCTGCAGTGGGAGCTGTGGAAAAGCTCCCGTTGGGAGCAGTGGGATGCTGAGGAGCGGGTGCAGCTCTGCTCAGTTCCTCAGACACGGCCGCGCTTTCCCAATCCCATTTCCCTCCCCCTCTGGCGAGAAGGGGCCGTTCCCTGGAAGTGAGGAATGCCAGGGATCTTCCTGAGGGATGTTGTGTCTGCACACAGTGGCTCAGAGTGCAGAGGTTTTCCAAGGAGCCGTTGTTTTCCCACAGCGAGTTTTGTTTTGGTCTCCCTGTTCCTGGTAGCTCCCGAGTTGTTTGCTGGATTAGCAGCGATAAAATCTGGATGGGCTGGAGAAAGTCTGAGGGATTCTCTCTCCTTGGGAAAAGGCCTGGCTCGGATTCGGGTGCTGTTTCTATCCCTAGTGCAAAGGTGCTCGTGGTCCAACTCAAACTGGGGCAGCTCCTCTCATTCCCTGCATCCCAGGGAAGGGCATCCCAGGAAAACCCTGCTCCTGTGGGGTTTTCCTTCGAGGGCAAATCTTCCACCGGAGAATTCCACAAAAAGCTCTCGGGGTTGGGATGAAGCGTCCCGGCCTTGCAGTTCCGAACTCTGCTGGGAAAGGGGGAGGCAGAGCTGGTGACCTCCTGGTGCCCAGTGATTGACCTGGATGGGAGGGAATGGGAAGGAGCTTCAGGGATGATCCCAGAGTGTGGAATGAGCCCTTTAGAGGGAAGATCCCTCCAAGCAGCCAGGGCTGGAAGTTGCTCGGAGTTGGATTTACCGTGCTTTAACTTTGCTTTTTAATCAGAACCCCCCCAGCCCTGTCCTCCAGGACAGGTTGTTCCCTGGAAGGCTGGGAAAGCAGCTCCTTTTTGCTCCATGCAGTGTTTAAATCCCTTTTTCTGTGTGTGGAGAGGAGGATTTTGTCCGGGTTTGGGAGGAAATGTGGAGACCCTTTCCCTGAGGAGATGCTGGAATCCTGAGTCATCCGGAGCATCCCAAGGACTGCCCGTGCTCGCCTGGAGCTCCATCCTAGCTCTGAGTTATGGCTTGCAGTTGCAGCTTTAAGTTTGAGCAGATGGGTTCATCCCGAGGGATCCCAGAGCAATAAACACAACGAATAATTCACGGATGCACCGAGTCCCCAGGGTGCTCCTGAAGCCTTGAATCACTGCCTGGGGCTTTTCTCCCTCCATGCTGATGTTTTCCATGGATATATCTCCTCTGCGAGGGTGCTTTAACTCAAGAATTCCCGATTTAAACTGAGGCAGAGTCAGGCTTTGAGGCCGCAGAGCAAGTGCTCCTCCTGTCCCGAAAAATTTCTCAGGAAGTCTGAAAAGGATTTTTCTCAGCAGCTGTTTGTGTCTTTGGGGCTGGAATTAGGTGACCTATATTCCATGGAAGGGCTGCAGGACAGGGCTCGTCCCGAGGCAGGAATTTCACCCCTGGTGAATGATAATCAAATCAAAACGGAGGAAACCACATCTAACTCCTGATCCCGCTCGGACTCTGCCCGTTCCCAGGAGCCAGCGTGACTAATGGGATTGCTCCGGGGCGAGCTGGATGTTTTACTGGAGTAAAAATAAAATGCAGAAGCCCGGCCTGATGTGTGTGTGACGTGAGTCATCCCCAGGCCTCTGCAGCTCCGTCCCCGCTCCGTGGGATCGGGCAGCAGATCCCTGCCGAGCTCCGTGCCGGGGGCAGGAAGGGCACGGAAAGTCCTGCAGAAATAACTGGGAGGTGACTGGGCCGTGCTTGGATCTGCTCTGACTCCTCGGTTGGAATATTGGGGTGCGTTACCCAGATTTTGGCACAGAGTACAGAGGGCTGCTCGGCCTCTCTGTGATCCCAGCCTGGGGTTTTCCAGCTGGGGGTTGCTCCTGGCGCAGCCACGGGCAGCGCGTGGCATTCCCACCTTTCCGGGAGGTGCTGGGGCTTGGAGCAAGCTGGGAGAGGGGAGGTGCCCCTGCCCATGGAACTGGATGAGCTTTGAGGTCTTCTCCAACCCAAACCATTCCGTGGTGGCCGCTGGAATGGCCAAAGTGCTGTGGGGTGACCAGAGCTTGATGGCTTTGCAGGGAACTGTGGGATCGGCCAGTGAGGCTTGAACTGGGAATGGGAAGGGCAGGGAAGCACATTCCCCTCTCTCCATGCTCTCCATGGAGCATCCATGGACCATGGAGAGACAGAGGCACCTCCAAGACCTTGGCTCGTTCTCCAGAGGTGTCCTGGTTTTACTCCAGGAAGGATTTCACCCAAAATAGACCCAATCTGGCTCCAAGCGGAGCGGGAGCCATCCCGAGCCGGGGCTTTGAAGGCGCTCAGGTCATTTCACACTTGGGGGTGAGAACTGGGCCAAAGAAGGGAAAATATCCCAGATTTCCACCCAAAAGCAGGCAGGAGTTGATATCTTGGACTGTGCTGGGATTGAGTCATTGAGTTTGGCTCCAGGAGAAACGAGCTGGAATTGCAGTCGCTGCGAACCAGAGTGGATGGAGGCACAGGGCCGATGCCAAAAGTCGGAAAAGGCGCCAAGATTTGGAGGGGTTGGGCTGAATTCCTGCTGGGATGGAGCTCCCCTCCGTGAGGGACCAGGGACAGGGACCTTGAGGGGGCTGCTCTGGGGTGACACAACTCAAACGTCCTTGGGGAGCGCGATTATCCTCCTGTTCTTTACGCAAAACCGGAATAAAATCCGTCCCAATAACTCTGCTCGGGAAATGTGTCTCGGGGTAGATAAAAATGAAGCTTAAAAATAAAAAAACAAAAAATCTTCCAGTAGTTTTTGGTTGTATAACACTGAAGGCATCACTTATTTCTTGCCAAACCCCCTGATAAGACCCCTCTGTGTTTTTCCTTTTAATTAAAACGAGGCTTTTTATGTACGAATGAAACATTGGTGCCATATTTTTCCTTTATGGAATATTATGTCATGGCAGGATTTGTGGCTGCTCCAGCCCCTGAATTCCCGGCGGGAGGGAAGTAAATCTCCTCAAGTGCATTCTCCAGTCGCTCCCTCCAACACTCCTCGCTGATATAAAGAGGCCCAATGCCTGCTCATAAATATTCCCGGCTTTCCAGAGGATCCTGGATGCCTCTGCTGCTTTAATGCTCGGGATTAAGAGTTGCAAGAGGGACATAAATTTAATCTCTGGACCTACAGAAAGGAAAGGGCTCTCTCCGTTTAAAAATGTTTTTCTTTGCAATAAACCCAGCAGAATTATTGATCTGAGTTGCTGGGACTTGCGAGGTTGGTTTTTTTTTTTTAGTTTTTATTTAGTTTTATTTTAGTTATAAATGCCCTGGAGCAGGGGGTGTTTATCACGTGCCAGCACAACCCCAGGCAGGGCTGCTCGCGGATTTCTTGGTGGCATTTGGATTTGTCGGCCAGGAAATGAGGAGAAGAGCAAGAAATATGGGAATGTGGGGAGTTTTTGCGTGGGTGACACTTAGATAGGGCTGGGTGTGCAGCAGGAGGCCTGGAATGATCCAGCTCTCCTTGGTGGCCTTCCCCAGGGAGGGAAAAGAGAAAAGCACTGGTCACGAGTGAGAGATCTGTGGGACTTTGGGAATTAAAAGGAGATGGAGTCAGCAGCCCTGGAAGTGTTTATTAGATTGAAGGGAGCTGTGACTCAGTTTTGGGGACATTCAGGAAGTTCTTGTCTGGTTTGAGATGTTCATCCCTTAATGGGAAATCTGCCACCCTGCCAGGGAGGGAGAGCAGAAATCCTGGGAGTTTGTGAGTGTGATTCCTGCAGATTTGTAAGGAAAACTTCGCGCTGGAGAGGGGCTGGTGCCAGTTCCTGCTGAAACCTGGGCTTTGGAACCTCAGGGAGCCCCCTCCCAGCCCATGGATTTGTTGCATTGCCAGAATTTATGTGATGGGAGGATCCTGCTGTGCCTTGTGGAGGGGGGAGTGGGGTCTGCTGCTGGAATTATCCCATCCATCCAGAGGGGAACACGCTCCCAGATATTCTGATGGCTGATCCGGGCGTTCCTGGGCTTGAATTCCAGCCAGTTTGCTGGAATGATGTCGTTTGTAGAGCTGGCACGAGGAGAAGTCTCCTGACTTGCAATCCTAAACCACTTTCCACCTGCCTTTCCATCTTGGCTGCGCGTGGAAGGAAGGAAAATCCATTGTTTCCCATCCCCCTGGATGTTTTGGGGCTGGAATGTGAAATATTCCTGGTTTTCCTCCCAGGAAAGGGGAACTTGGAGCGTTTCTCACGTGGTTTTTGGGGTGTCTTTGAGCGTGGCCCCCCTCTGCTGCTGGCAGGGTCTGACTCCTGCCCAGAGGAGCTGCTCTGGCCCCTCTGCCCTTTCTCCACGAGCTTTTTCCGAGGGAAAACTCATAAAACACAAACTCTTTCTTCCCTGCTCCCCTCATCTCCTGGCTCCCCCTGGCTCTCCCCTCAGCACACATTATTGGATTTCACTGGAAATGCTCTGGGAGCCCCCCGGAATTTCCAAGGGGTCTCTCACCCTCTCAGCTCCCTGACGGTGCTGGGGCTTCCTCTGCTTGGATTCCTTTACTGGACTCTTCCCTTTTGCAGCTCCTTTTATCCCTCACCTCCAGGACCCTCTTTGCTTTTCCTCTCTCAGCCTCCTCCATCCCTGTCTCTGTCACCATCCTCTCCTTTCTCATGGTGCGAGGTTGGTTTGGAGATTTTCTTTATTCACTTTTCACCTTTTTGGGGGGTTGTTGGGGGGTTTTTTTGGTTTTTTGGTTTTTTTGGTTGATTTGTTTGTTTGTTTGTTTGGGGTTTTTTGTTTTGTTTTTCCAGCTCAGGACAAAATTTCTGCGAATACCTTTGAAGTCATTTCATCTTCCTTGCTCTGATGGCTGCAGCCAGGGTTAGGGCAGTGCCAAGCAAACTTCCCAGAACTTTTCCATAGCTTCCTTTAACCCTTAAAGTCCTCTGTTGTCTCTTTATTTAATTATCAAACTTCCTGGGTCATGGAATCCCAGAATTATTTGGATTGGGAGGGATCATAAAGCTCATCCAGTTCCAACCCTGGCACCTTCCACTATCCCGGGCTGCTCCAAGCCCCATCCAGCCTGGCCTTGGACACTGCCAGGGATCCAGGGGCAGCCACAGCTTCTCTGGGCGCCCTGTGCCAGGGCCTGCCCCCCCTCCCAGGGAAGAATTCCTTCCCAAAATCCCGTCCATCCCTGCCCTCCTTCTTGGATTGCTTTGTGTTGGCCTCCTGGAGCCATCTCGAAGCGAAAAATTTCCTTCTCCGTATGAAAAATCCACATTAATTGTCAAGGAGCCGATGGGATCTCAGGTCAGTGAGAAGCTGGGGGCAAAAGAGAGTCTGCAGGGTTTGGGATTAACACCAGGCAAGGAAAGGGAAAGAGGAAAAGGGGAAAAGGAGAACAATTCCACACAGGAACATGTGGTTGCTCTTTTACCTCATTGCACGTTGTCAGCGCAGTGATTTACACCGGGTGAAATCCGTTCCAGAGCATGAGAGCAGATTAATAAATACGGGATTTTGGACAGAGATTTGTCTCTAGGATGTCTCCCTAAAGGTGTGGCCTGTGTTTTGTGGATCAGCCACTTTCCAGGAGCAACGTGCTCCAGCCCTGACACGGATTTGTGGCATCAGCAATTCCTAAAGTGGCTTCAGAGCAGGGAAAATGTTTGGCTTGGATTATTTTTTTTTCTTCTGGCTCTGTCCTTCCCAGTGTCTATTTTTTAACCTAAAGTACATTCTTGGCTCGGCCAGGAAGGCCAACCAACTTTTCTTTTTATGATCCTTCACTTGCCAAAGGTATTAAAATGTATATATTTATGTATATTTATATATTCCTAGAGGAAGTTGCCAAAGCAAACTGTCCTCGCTGTGTGTCTGCTCCCGGGCAGCTCTGCCAAGGAGCAGCTCTGGAAGCTCCTTTCCAGTTGGATTTTCCTCCTAATTTAGCCCCCATCTGTGACAGGAAAAAAGGAATGGGAGCAAAATCCAGGTGTTCCCAGATTGCTGAAGTGGTGCCTTCCCCTCTCACCCTGGAGCCGGGAAAAGTGGGGCACTGTGGGATTGGTGTTCACGGTGATGTTCTGCCAGCACTGCTTGGGAATATCCAAAGTTGACCATTCCTGATGCATCCGTGCTAGACTTTGGAACGTTTCGGTCTCAAACCAACCCTGTATGGATGCAGGGATGAGATGGAGCTGCAGGAATGAGGGGATGGAGCTCCAGGGATGAGAGGATGGAGCTGCAGGAATGAGGGGATGGAGCTCCAGGGATGAGGGGATGGAGCTGCAGGAAGGAGGGGATGGAGCTGCTGGGATGAGGGGATGGAGCTGCAGGAAGGAGGGGATGGAGCTGCTGGGATGAGGGGATGGAGCTGCAGGGATGAGGGGATGGAGCTGCAGGGATGAGGGGATGGAGCTGCTCCAGCGCTCAGGCGGGTGAGTCACGGCCCCTCTGAGTCACATCCCAGATCCATGATTTCATCGCTGGAGGTTCAGGCTGAAAGTGCCCCAAGGGGGGAGATTGATGACCCTAGAAGTCCAGAGGAGTGGGAGTGGGATGTTCATGGGGAGTGGAACAGAGCTCCGGGCTGGATGAGACCCGCACGTATGGGGATGTGCTGATGTCATCGCGCCGTGTGCTGGAAAGAAAAGCTCCAGGCAGCCATCTCTGGGTTCCTGGAAACTCCGAGGAGGATTTATTGTTCTGTGCTGCTGCATGGGGCTCTGCAGCCGCCTTTCCCTGCCTTATCCCAAGGTTTGGATGTGCGTTTTCGGGGCTGGCCAGGCCGAGGAGCGCGTGGCTGCTCCGTGCAGCTCCGATCCCCAGGGAAGGAGGGAAGGCTGAGAACTCCCAGGAACAAAATCCGCTCCTCAGCAGCCTTCTGATCTCCCCGAGCCTCTCCCGACCCTTCCAGCTTCCCCGTGCCTGCAGCCAATTAACGAGCCTTTGGAAGCTCATCTTTTTAATTGTTTTGCGGGATCGGCTTCCGCCGCTCGGCTGCTGCTCCTGACGTTTTCCTTGGCTCTTCCCGCTGGGAACACCTGGAGCAGGTGGAGCACCACGCTCCTCCAGCCTGATGCATTTTGCAGCAAGGATTTCCGAAGAAATCCAGACTGTGAAATCCCATAACCCTGCACCTGCTATCCAGCCTGGAAAAGGGCTGTACGGGCTGGAATACTCACGGGGAGGTGGTAACTGAACAGTAAAAACAAGGAGTGGGACAAAGACCAGAGGGTTCTGTGTGGTTTTTCCTGGGATCTGAGGGTTTCTCCTCATTGTGAGGGAATTTGAGCAGCCCCGCCATTGACCTCACTCAAAAATCAGGGATGAGCTCGAGGTGAGATACCTGTGGTTTTCCCAAACCTTCCCAAGGGCAGGAATCTGGGATTGCCTCTGTCTCGGTTCCGTGGATGATTCCAAGAGTTCAATCCCTCTGCCCCAAGCCCCTGTTTTGGCCTCTGAAGCAGAAAAGCAATAACACAAAAGTAATGAAGGTTTGGGGAGCTGTTCTGGGGAGATCTCTCTGGTTTGTGTCAGAAGCGCAGAGCTGGGCCTGGGGGTCTGCTTCAAACCTGATACAATCAGAAACAGCCCCAGAAAAAGGCCGGGTAATTAAAGAACTCCTCAGCGCAGCTCCAATAAAACGCAGCAGCTCAAAGCCCGGGGATCCTGGGAGGAGATAAAGGCACGGGGAGAGGTGGGTGCTCCGTGGCCTCGGGCATGAACAAAGCCCAGAGCAAAGCCAGATGTGGGCTGGGCTGGCCCCGCTCCAGATGTGCGCTCTGAACTCTGCCTACCTGGGGCTGTGCTGGGGTGCAGCTGGAAGGACTGATGGGATGTGAGGAGTGCGGCCAGGAGGGGGAGATTTCCTGGGAGATTGGGATCAGAGCGGGCAGTGCTGGGCCAGCCGGGCTCGCCAGCTGCTGTTCCTTAGAGAGGGATGAGAGCAGGGGATTCGGTCCTGCTCTTTTCCCTTGGGTGATGCTTTTTTCTATATTCCTGTCCTTAATTTCTTCTCCAGGACCTGGGGGCTGTGAGGACCTGGCACCTGCAGACCCCCCAGTCCTGCCCACTGTGTGTCCTGGGGATCCCTGTTTGGATTTGGCCTTGGCTCTTGGTCCTTTAACTTTACAAAAATCTCTGGAGCCAGGGGGGGCTGCACAGCTCTTCCAAACTCCAGGGTTTTGAGTCAATATTTCACTTAAGAACTCCCAATATTCCTGCTTTATATATTCCTCTACAATCCTTTAGAATCCCACTGCCTCGGGCTTTTTCCTGCAGCAACTCCTCTCCTTTGAATCCAAAGGTTCACAGCACCGTGGCTCTCGATCACTTTGGGAGCTGGGTGAAAATTCCTGTGCTCCTTCCCAGCTTTCCTGGCCTTTGGATACCCCTGTGGCCTTGCTGGAAATCCACCCCCAGCTCTCCTACCCTTTGGCGTGGGAGAGATGCGCTCAGTCCTGTTCATCCTGAGCTTGCATTTCCTTCCTCGCTCTCCATCCCCAACCCTGAAGCTCTTGGAACTCCCTCCTGGGAAGGAGAATCCTTTGTGTGGAGCGTGAAATGATGGGAACCCTGAGGAGCTTTGGATGAACACGACTGGGGCAGCAGCCAGAGCACAGCAGGTACCGGGCCCCCACCTGCCATTCCCGGCTCCCACAGCTCCCACTCCCGGCACAGATGGAGCAGGAGCAGCTGCCAGGGAGAACGGGAGGAGGAGGAGGATGAAAAAGCCCATTTGGATGTGAAAGCAGAGGAGCTGTGCAGATCTTCCCCCAAAACAAAAATAGTAGCTCCGAGTGCGTTTAGAGGAGTTCTGGCACCGCTCACCCGTGGATGGGAAGCACATTAGGAATTGTGCCTGCTCTGGAGCAAGCAGCTGTTGTTGTGTCCTCTGGAATCGTGGCAGTGAGCACACAGCACAGCTCCCCTGCTGCCCTGGCATGGATTGGGATCTCTCTGGAGTAAATCAGCCTCCAGGGAGGGCAGTGCTGTTACCCGTCTGTGCCAGGCCTGGCCTGGCTTTTCCAAGTCCCACGGGTGGTTTTTGATATCCAGAAAACGAATCCTCGACATGGACCTGGCCCAACCCCCTGGGTCTGAGCTCTCTGCAAGTTGAGATCCAGATCCCAGCTGCACCCTCTTGTCCCTGAGCCCAACCAAACGCTGTCTCTGAACCACCCACAGGCTTCAGGAGACCCGGGATGGAGCTCAGCTCAGCTCAGCAGGGCCTGGAGCCAGCTCAGAGCACCCCTGGCCCCTCTTCCCTTCTCTCCATGGTGAGAACTGAGCAGTTCATGGAAATCTGCTGGATTTCCCCGGTGTGGGCTTGGCTGGAAGCGTGAGCAGAATCAGACCTTACAGAGTTTGGGGTTTGGTTTGTTTTGAGGAGGGAGTGAACTCCCATCTCGTGCTGGCCCCGTTTGGGAGATCACGGCTGCCAGGAGCTGGGGCTGGATCAGCCCTGCTTACCCAGGCACGTTTTTGGGGATGTCGAGTCAGGGCTATTTTTGTCCCAACCTCAGCCCTCTCAGTTCGTTGGGAAAGCTGATGAACAGTAAGGAAGTCCTGGAGGGGGAAGAAAAGAGGGAGAGAAGGAAGGATGGAGCAGAGCAGTGGGGGGGGATTTTGTAAAGGAAACTGCAGCGTAAAACTCCTGAGATAACTTTTCCCCTCAGTTCCTGCTGAAGTGGGAATTTTGTCTTCTGCCATCTCTCAGTCCTCTCTTTTCAGGGATGTGCAAAATGCTCAGAGTGACCCAGGTGAAGTGGAATATTTCCGTGGTGGTTCCAGCTGAGAGGGGTTCTTGCTGCCTCAGCCCTGAGCTGAGTGGGTGTGTTTAGTTGGATTTAAGCTTCCCTGGGCAGGTTTTCTCACCTGGAACAGGAATATTTCATTTCCTCAACATTCAGAAAACCTAATCCTCAACTATAACCTTTTTCTGTTCCTGTTTAATCATTAGTTTTTCAAACTTTAGGGGGTTTGGGGCAAGTATTTTATCTGCTGTGTTTCTTCTGGGCAATATTTTCATGATAAAAGCTTGACGTGTGCAGGTCAAGCCCATCTTTGGGTGGCAGGAGTTGTGCTGGATTTAATCCCTGGATATTATTCCTCATGGAATGTGTCAGCTCTGGAGATCTCCCTTCCCACAGAAGCAGTTCTTTGCCAGGTGTGATGGCTGTGTTTATTTTGCTGCTTCATGAGGGAATTTTGGGTGCTGCTTCACCCCTTCTCCGACTCTCCTGGAGCAGCAGCAATTCTGGGAAGAGAGGAAAAGCCTTGGCTTGCAGGGAGCAGAGTTTAGAGCCTTTTAATTCCCAGGGTCACGGGTTTGCTGTTTTATGGGAGACCATGTGCTCTTTTCCCAGCAGATGAAAGCATTTTGCTGTCAGCACTTTGAAAAACACTGAGAACAAACCAAACCCAAGTGGGACTCTGGGTCTGCTTTTGGCATCTCCTGGGGTTTTTTGGGTCAAGCCACCACTGGAAAAATCCCCTAAGTCTTTCCACTGGGAAAACCCACAAAATGGGCTGGCAGAGGGAGGACAATATCGACAGATTAACAGCCAGGTAGTGGGGCCAGGCCTTTTTAGGGATGCTCCCATGGATCATTTAACTGCTTTAAGCACCTGGTAGGGCAAAATTCCCATCTCCCACACCTTTATTTTCCTGAATAAAGGGGGGAAATCCCATTATTTCTCTTATTTTCCTCTTAAGAACAAAGCTAAACACCATTAAATCACTTTTATCAAAGTCCTTCTTAAAATGTTTCCATGCCATGGCTTGGGACATTCGGAGAGGATCCAAACCTGGATGTGGTGATGGAGATTTAAACTGAGCTCAGATCCTGGAGCTTTGTTTTTGGAATCTGTGGAGATTTGGGCAGCTCCTTCCAGGATGAGGAGTTGATTTGCCGAGAAATGCAATTTTGAGGTTGACTGCAGCTCTTTACTGAGTTGGCACCGGGAGCTCATCTTTCTCTAAAGGGCAGCTCTGTTTTGTTCCTACATTTTCAGATCTCGATATTCCCCTCCTTCCATTTCCCAGCAGTGTTTTATAGCCTCCAAACCTTTCTGCAGAAGGGGAAAATGGTCAGGAGCACCAAACCGAAACGAAGGGATTGGTCATGCTTTGGGGTTGACCCGAACTTAAAGGATTATTTGGGGTTTTCTTTTGCCGAGCGGAAAAATAAATCCGGAGCTTTTCACTCCGAGTGCAAACATAACCTTCCCTCACCCCTGGAACGAGCCAGGGAATCTCACTGTGGGATTGGCTTGATGGGGAGCACGGAGCCAATCTCCACATCCAGGGTGCTTTCTCAGCTCTCCCATCAGGAGGATGAATTAAGACTTAATGAACGCCTTGATCTCGGGAAGAGGCGCTTCCCGGATCCTCGTTCCCGGTGCCTGATCCCAGACCAGCCCCTGTCCTTGTCCATGGTCACTTTGTCCTTGAGTGCAACCAGGCTGAATTCTTGTGGATGCCAGAAGGGCAGATTCAGACCTCAATTAACGGGGTAATTAACTCAATTAGCAGACAGAGATAAAGGTCAGGGTGTGCTTTTAGGAACTTCAGGGCGGCACTCGGAGCTCTGGGAGCGTGTCCATAAAACTCACCTCTTTTCCAACAAGGTGTTCCTGAGGGTTGGAGAGGATCCCTGCTGGGGTTTGGGCAGAGGGGTTGGACGTTCCTGCTCCATAATACTGATCCTGACTGCGCTGGTCCGGAATTGGAAGAGTTATGGGATAGAATCACGGATGGCTTGGACTGGGAGGGATCTCGAACCTCATCTTGTTCCATGGGCAGGGACACCTTCCACAGAGCAGGCTGCTCCACCAGAACATTCCATGGAGTGATGACAGGCTGGAATCCAGTGCTGGCTTTATCCCAAAGCCTGGAACGTGCAGTGCAGGATGCATGTTCCATGGGCGACACTCAGCTGGGACACTCAGCTCTGCCATTCCCAGCCTGGCCCGGAGCAATCCCAGCTGATGGCACTGGAGAAGCCACCGAGGGTCCCTGCAGTTGCTGTCACCCACGGAGTCGGTGTTCCTGGGGGGATCAGTGCTCTGCCAAGGAAGAGGAATGAAGGATTACTGCATTCCTGTCAGCACCTCCCGATCCAGGCAGCGCTGCCTCTTGGAACGCGGGAATGCTCATCCCGGGCTGGGCGGGAGCTGGAGCTGAGCGTGGAGCTCGGGGTGTCCCAGGCTGGGAGTTCCAGCAGGGCTCTGCTGACAAGCGATGGCTCTGTTGGAGGTGCTGACGGATTCCGGGGGAGCTCCTGGGGCCGGGTTCCGTTCCTGGATGTATGGAAAAGCAGGACACTCCCGTCTCCTCCATCTTCCAGCTCTTTCCCTGCTGCTTTTGGTTTTGTTACCATCCCTCCTCATTTAGAGACTCCCTTTTGGGAGATGTCTCTCTTCCATCTTCCTCCTGCTCATCCCTCGCTGCCTCCTCCTTGCTTCTCCAGCCTTTGCTGTCAGAAGCCGTTTGTCCATGATTTTCCATGTTTATTAATGGCACATCCGTTATCCTCAGGGCTGATTTTTTTCTGTGGACCTCCCAAATTCCTGCTGCAGTGGCATCTCCCGGCTTTGCCTGTTGTTTTATGGAGCTGGAGAGCCGAGGGAAGCTGGGGAATGTGGCACGGGGAGGGGTTCCTGTGTGACAGACTTGGAGCTTCCCGGCCTCCTGCCTCTTCTCAAATCCATGCAAAGCAGGATAAATATTCCCTGTCCTGCCATAAGAGGGATTGGAAACATGCAAACCTTGCTTAAACTGAAAGACAAAACCATTCCTGGGTCTGCTCAAGTCTCCCCCACGTGCAGGAAATGAATGTTGAAATTATTCCTGAGGGCGACTCCCTCGTGTGACAAGGCCACCAAAGAGTTTTAACGGCAGGAAGCTGCATCAGGGGAGGGTTAGGTTGGATTTTAGGGAAAAGTTCTTCCCCAGAGGATGGAAAAGGCTCCCCAGGGAATGGTCACAGCTCCAGGAGCGTTTGGGATGCACAGGGTGGGATTGTTGGGTGTCTGTGCAGGGCCAGGAGTTGGACTTGGATGATCCCTGTGGATCCAGCTCACTTAACTGCATTTATTTCTGTACTTAGGAGCAAAAATGCTCCTAAGAGCACCTGTGGGTGACGCCCCTGTTCCTATGGATCTCAACATCCCTCTGGGAATTGGGGACACACACGCACTGCAGCCCTGCAGTCGGGAATGTGCCTTTGTGGATGCTCCCTTTCACTCCAAGGCCCCAGTATCCGGATGTCTGTGGCAGGGAGGCTCTGCAGACATCAAACCCTTTTCCATGTTCCCCTTTCAGGTCAGCTCTGCCTTTCCTTGGATGGAGTGAAAACAAACAGATGTTCCCAGAGAGCCAGGCCGACCTGGAAACCATTAATTAGGGAGTGAGGGAAAGAGGAGAGTGCAGGGTTTGGATTTCCTTTGAGGAGAACGATTTTTAGGCTCAGGACAAGTTAACAGCAACCTGCTGCTGGGGCCAGTGGGGAAAACGAGGAATAATGGCTTCCTTTCAGAGAGGGATGGTTCCTGGAGTGCTGTGGTTCCTGGGTTGAGTTTAAGTGAAGTTTAGAGATATTATAGTTTGAGGGGGGAAAAGCGTGGATGTGTGTCCCTAGTCTTGGTCTGGAAGAATGGTAGGGTCATGGACTGGTTTGGGTTGGAAGGAAACTCAAAGCTCCTCTCACTCCACCCCCTGCCCTGGGCAGGGACACCTTCTACTATCCCAGGGTGCTCCAAGCCCTGTCCAACCTGGAATACTTCCAGGGATCCAGGGACAGCCACAGCTCTGTGCCAGGGCCTCTCCACCCTCCTTGTAACAAACCTGCTTCGGATCCCGGTCCATTTGTGGGATTATTTTTGTGGGATTGGATCTTCCCACCAGCTAAACCAAGTTTATCTTTGGGCTCTGGCTTGGTTACATTTTCTGGGGACGACCTGGCAGGTTCCCAGAGCCGTGCCACCCCTCTGCCTCCCCTCAGAGCAGGGAAGGGGCGTTAATCCCGGCCTTCCTTCCCCACAGCTGCATTCCCGAGGCTCGGCCGGCGTGGGAAGCTCGTGGGCTTGTGTGAAATGACCCCGGCTCGCTTTGTCCTGTCCTGCTCAGCCCTGGCAGGCCAAGGGCCACACGAGCTGCTTTAGCTGCATCCTGAGCTCCCGAGCACCTGGGCCCAGTTCCTAGAAACCTTAGAGCCGTGTGGAAGCAGCACGTGGAAGCGCTGGGGCTGGAAGGGCAGGGCTGGAGCGGCCCTTGGGAATGTGTGGGAGTCCTGGTGTCGTGTTCAGCCATGGAACCTCCCCAGCTCTGTCCTCGGGGAGGGATCCGTGCTGTCCTGGAGCACTGGCCAAGGAGCAGTGAGATGAGAGCAGCACGAAGCCAGGAACGCGGAGCAGGCCGTGGGCCGGGGCACTGGGAATAGCGGGAATGGCGATCCCTGGACATCCACGGCTTGGGCATGGCTTGGCACTGCCCCCTTGATGTTATCTGTGCTGCCCAGGGAGCTTTTCCAGCCCGAGGATCCAGGGAGTTGTGTGGCAGTGCTGAGGACACGCAGGCAGGTGTTAAAGCCTGGCTCTGTGTGCTCACACAGATGTTTTCCAGCACGAGCCCAGAGCCGGGGCCTGGGGTAGGTTCCCATCCTTAGCGAGGTGTTTTTGTGGGAGTTTTTTCTCCTCTCTCCACTTTTTTGGGGATCTGATTGCCACGTGGTGGGGGGGGAGCAGTGCAGGTCACAATTTACTGTCACCTCAGCCCTGAGTAGCCCCTGAGTAACTCATCCCCCAGCTCTGTCCCCACCGAGGCAGAGCCCCGTGTGCTGCAGCTCCCCGGAGAACAGAAGGACTTCAATAAATGTATTTAACTTCTCTTAAGCATCACATTCCTGACTCCTCCAGAAATCAATCACCCCTCTGTCAGAACCTCCCCCCTGCCCCAGCCCAGGCCTGCAAGTCTGGAGTTCCGTGGAATTCAGCAGCACTCCTGGTGCTCCCAGCGCGTTTATGGGAGCAAGACCTGACTTGCTGCTCTGGGAAGGGGCTGATGGTTTTGTGCTCTCGTGGAAGAGCTGTGGGTTCACCCAGATGAAATCGTCACAGGGACAAAGAGTTCCCTTCTGCAGTTTAATCTGTGCCAGGCCTGGCAGGAGGAGAGGGGCAGTGCCCTGTTGTAGGGAAGATGTTCTCCCTTGGAAAGGCTCGTGCCTCTGTGTGTGTGTGTTGCATTAAAAGGTGTCTAATCCTATAAACTCTGTAATGCCGCCATGATCCTGTCCCTGGATCATCAGAATCCCTGGATCACCATCCCTGATATGCTGGTTTGGGATGGGGAGGCAGCTCAGGGCAGGTGAGCGCCTGTGGGGGTGGAACAAGCTGCTCTCAGGTGGTTCTTGTGCAGCCAAGAAGAACATCGGGGAGGATGGGATTGCAGAGCCCAGGGGGAGAGGGGAGCTGTGTCTCTTCCAGCACATCCTTAGGACTGTAGGATCATGGAATGGTTTGGGTTGGAAGGAACCTTAAAGCTCATCTCATTCCTGCCCTGCCGTGGGGACACCTTCCACTATCCCGGTCGCTCCTGGCCTTGGACACTTCCAGGGATGGGGCAGCCACAGCTTCTCTGGGCACCCCGTGCCAGTGTTTTGCCACCTTCCTAACAAATCTCCACCTGCTTCAGATCCCAGCCCTGTTGTGGGATTATTTTTGTAGGATTGAACTTTCTCTCAGCTAAGACAAACTTATTTTGGGGCTTGGGGTCGCTTACAATCCTTGGGAACAACCTGGCAGACATCCAGACACCCTCTGCAGGTGAAATACCTGCAGCAGAGCTTAGATCTTGTGTCCAAGTCATTTCCACTGCTGCTGCGTGGATTTGTTGGGAGAGGCATGGAATTTTTAGCGTCATCTCTTGCGAGTGAGGAAAATTCACGGCATAATCACAGTTGCTGAGCATGAATTGTGTTCTTCTGTAGGTTCCCTCTTGTTTAATAAAAAGCAGGCTGGCTGAATAACGTGAACAATTTGAGCATTTTCCATAGGACTGAATTGCAGGGATGTTTGTTTAACCTACAGCAAGAGACCCCAGATCTGTGGGGTTTCATTTGGACGCATGTTTTACATAGGTGAGATGACAAGGTTATTAAAAATGAAGCCCTTGTTGATGTAAAGCACAAACAGTGAAGCATCTGAAGGGGATTTTCCTTCCCCTCAGCAGAGCCCTCCACCCCTGGAGCCAAAAGCTGAGATCCCAGAATCATGGAATGGTTTGGCTGGGAAGGGACCTTCAAGATCAGCCAGTTCCACTGTCCCAGGGTGCTCCAAGCCCCGTCCAGCCTGGCCTTGGGCACTTCCAGGGATCCAGGGGCAGCCACAGCTTCTCTGGGAGTCTGTGCCAGGGCCTGCCCACCTTTGTCCTTTATCCTTAGGGAGAAAATACGAGGACTGAATGGATCAGTGACTTTTCCTTGGTGTTTTGGTTGCTTTGAGGAATGAGCCAGACTGAATTTCCTGCGAGCAGGGGGTTATCCATGTGGGAATGGATGTGGGGCTGAGCCCCAGCAGCAGCTCCAGGCAGGAGCAGTTTTCAGGGACAACCCCAGCTCTGGAAGCATTTGGGACAAAGGGAGGGTGGAGGTGGCGTGCAGGAGCAGAGAGAGGGTCCTGGGGGGATGATTTATGTTCACCTTTAATCAAGCTCCTCAGAGCTCTCTGTGCCGTGCTTTTGAGCCGTGTCCATCATCCTGTAAATCAATCAAATCCCATCGGCTTTGCCTCAGAGCGAGACCCAGCTGCAGCTGAGCGGGAGCACGAGCAGGGCGGTGCTGCAGCTCCACGTCTCCTTCCTTTGTTCAGATCTCCTTCCTTTGCCTCACCTTGGTGAGGAAAACAAGGAGTCACTCAGCAAAGGGACGTGGGATGCCATTCCTGAGCCTGCTGTGGCTCTGTGGGGTGGCTCTGGTCAGGTTTTGTCCTTTCCCCGTGTTCCTCATCACCCTCTGTCCTGTTAGCTCTGAGGATAACCCGTGCTCATGCTGGAGGAATGCTCCCGGAGCAAGTCTGGTGTGGGTTTTTGGGGCATGATGCACTTGTGGTTCTTCCTGCCATGGTGCTGATGGAGATTCCCAGCGCCTCGGAAAACTGGCTCCGGAGCACAGACCTTTAAAGGAATTTGAAAAACGTGGGATGAGGCAATGAGGGCTGGGAGAGGGAGGTGCTGCTGGAGAGCCCCAGCCAGCAGCGCTGAGGATGTGCTGGAGGACACAGAGAATGTGCCAGGAACACATCCAGGTGCACATCCCAAAATTCAGCTGCTCTCAGCCCTCAGAAGAAAGTGGGAACACCGGGACTTGCCCTTTCCGAGGTGTGTTATTTGTGCTTCCAAAGAATAAAGGAAAGAGGAGTGAATCAATATCCTGGATTTCAGTTTTGCTGGGATAAAAGAAGAATGTGGCATGGTCATGTTAATTAATAATTAATAATCTCCTTTAATTAATAATTAATATTCTCCTTTCTACCTTCTTCGGAGGCAAATGTCCGGTTGTGTTGCGTGGGTGAGAGAAATCTTAGGAGCAGTCCGAGCATTCCTGCAAATCTGAGGGGATTCCTAGTTGCTTCCCATCCCAACAGCAGAACCACTTGGAAAAATGCCCTGTGGCCCCCTGCCCTCTCCGAAGGGCTGTGTGATGACATGTTCGGAGCTGAGTCTCATCCCAAAATCCCGAATAATCCCGCTCTGTGTCAGTTGGAAGCTGTTCCCCCTTGTCTGTCACCACCTGCCTGTGCAAAAAGTCGCTTTCCCTCTATTTTCCCATTCCTCTTTAAGCACTGGAAGGGGCTCCAAGGTCTCCCTGGAGCTTTCCCTTCTCCAGGCTGAGCATCTTTGTGCTCTCCTCTGGACCTGCTCCAGCAGCTCCTTGTCCCTCTCGTGCTCAGGACCCCAGACCTGGACTCAGGATTACGTTTTTGAGCTCGTTTTTCCAATGAGACAGCATTTCCACGGCGTAGATCCAAACATGGCCCCGACTGGAAAAAAACCTGTGGAA
This sequence comes from Oreocharis arfaki, assembly GCA_013398015.1. Lineage (NCBI taxonomy): Eukaryota > Metazoa > Chordata > Aves > Passeriformes > Paramythiidae > Oreocharis > Oreocharis arfaki. The sequence continues at coordinate 33,270 of VZRR01007340.1, read as the reverse complement.
AATTTAGGGCACCTCCTGTTGGAATTGCCACTGAGCCAGCGAGTGTGGGCCACCAAACTGGGACCGTGTCGCCGGTGTGGCACCACAGCTGCTGGTGACAGCTCTGCCCCAGGGCACTCATTCCAAAGCATCCTTGGAGCGGGAGGATGAGCGGATCATCCTTCCAGATCCATTCCTGGAAGAAAAACCAGGAGATGGGAAACCAGCAGCTCCCCCACCCCGCTCTCCCAAACTCCCTCGTTGTCCCTGCTGGGTTTTTTATCTGTAGTTCAGGGACTCTTTTGTACTCCTGGAGTATCTGAGAGCTCGTGGAGCCCCCCGAGTTCCTGGGTGTTACCAATTGGCCGCTTGTTGCCAGTTCTCCCGGGATTTCTGCCTTAAATTACGAGGAGGGGAATCCTGCTGACAGTCGGCCGGGGCTGTCCCGGCAGCCTTGCGTGCGGAGCGGCTTGTCCGGAGGCCTTGGCTGCTGCCAGGGAATCCAGAGGCTTCCCTGGGGCCGTGGGATTTGCACAGCTCCCTCCTCCCCCGCCACGGCTGGCTTGGGAAGAGGAGGAGGGAAGAGAAATCCGTGAGGAGCAGGGGTTGTCCCACCCCACGTCCCTAATCCTGGGTGGTGTTGGGGGCAGGATGTGCCGGAGCGCTGCGTCCCAGCCAGTCCACGTAGCACCTCCAGACATCCCTGGAATGCTCGTCCCTGGAAACAGTTGGACGAGGCTCTGAGCGAAGATGTCCCTGCTTATTTCAGGGCCTGCAAGTTTCCCTTCCAACCCGAATTGTTCCGTGATCCACACCTGATGTGGATCCCACGGTTCGTACCCAAAGCGCTGCTGGGAGGGGAACTCGGAGCCCCGATATATCCTGGTGGATTTGGGAGCACAGCTGGGCTGAGCGATGCTCAGGGAGCTGCAGGCCACTGATCCTATAAACCGGCTGCTGCTGGGCTCTGCCAGGGCTGCGCTCACATCTGGACACCTGATCCAGGCTTTTCCTCCTCATCCCATCATCCGGCGGTGGGTGGGGTCACCAGAGGAGCGGGAAGTTCTCCCAGGGAAATGAGACAACACCAGCATTGCTCTGGAGGTAACACCTTGTCCTGCGGTTAATGGGAAACATTTGTGGGAATGCTCAGGGATAAGAGGTGTTTTTAACAAAATTCCAGCTTGGTGCTGCTGCTTCCGTCAGGTTTGTCAGGATCCCTTTCGTTCCCGGAGCAGTTTGGTGACGGCACAAGCAGGTGACTGGAGCCGCAGGAAAAAGGGGGGTTTGCCCAAGGGAAAAACTTGGATTTTCTCCTGGAGAGAACGAAATGCAACAGAGAAATCTGTTCCCAAATCGCTGATACCTCCTGGGCAAAGGGATCCTTTAAAAGAATTCATTAAACCTTAATTTGTCATCCAGGCACAGCCGTGACGTTTGTCGGGGCTTTGATCAGCTCCCACACCTGCCTCGCGTGCAGCAGCTCCCTTCCCGAGCATCCACAGCTGTCTGCTGGAGCTTGGAAACGGTGCCAAGAGATTGGAAGGTGCTGCCAGGAAAAACTCAAGTTGACAAATGGGAATTACCCTTCCTGGGATGGCTGGGAGTGTTTTTAGGAAATCCAAATCTCTTGCTGGTCTCTGGCAGGTCGTTTGTATTCCAGGCAGGATCAGGCAGCCACCTCCCACTGCAGTTTATTTGGTTTTAGATTATTTGATTTGAGCGGAGCAGCCTCAGCTCCGTGTTTTCCTCGAGCAGGTGAGTGGGAATTGTGTCCATATCCCGACAGCTGGAGCTGAGGGGAGGTGGGAAGGAGGAAATTGCTGCTCTCCCTCACGTGTGTGGCGACACTTAATTCCTGCTCCTTCATTTATCCCTCCTTCCCAGCCTGGAATTCCTGCCTTTCCGTCTCCCTGGAAGCGTGGCAGGTCCTTGGAAGCGCTCTGAGGTTTTGTTTGGACTGTCACCTCTCAGTGTCACCTCATGGAGAGCAAAGCCCCTCGTGGTTTTCAGGGAAGCCCTGGAGGGCTGGGCTTGTTCCGGGGAGTGCGGGGAGGTGAGGAGATGGATCTTCCATCCCCACCCTCAAATCAGTGGCTGTGGCTGATCCCTGCTTTACCTTTTGGTCCCCATTCCCTTGGGATGAGCCTGGCGCTGGCTCTCCACATCTGCTGCTGCCAAGAGGAACTACTGGAAGTTCATTCCTTCGGGGATATTTTGGGAAGTGGCCATTTCTAGGAGTAAAGAGCCCATAAATTGTATTTTTCCCTTTTCTCTGTTGCCATCATCCCTGGGTATCCCTGGCTATCCCTGGGTATCCCTGGGTATCATTGTGTGTCTTCATGGATGTAAATTCCCCCCGTTGGGTGCCCTGCAAAGCAGCGGTGGTGCCGTAATTTCTGTTGGAATGGTTGTGGAAAATTGTTGTGGAGAAGGAATCCAATCCCCTGGGAGCAGGCAGGGATGAGATGGGGCTTGGCAGGGATGAGAGCCGATGGTCCCCAGCGATTTCCCTCCTTTTCCTCTTCCCTGGAATGCCCCAGAGCCCTGGAGCTGGGTGTGGAATACCGGCGTGCTCCTCCTGCAAGTGCAAGACCCGGATTTTGGATACATTTCTGTGCACACACATTTTAAAAAAGCTTTTTTTCATTCCACTGAGCACAAGATCCAAGGAAAGGAAAAGTGCAAGGCAAAGAGCACTCGGCAGGCATGGGCTGGAGCCCAGGCTGTTGTCAGCCCTCCTCCCTGCCAGAAGGGTTTGGAGATCTCTGCAGGAGAAAATGATCTTTTAGTTTGCCATCGATACCTGCGGAGCGCAGGACACGGAATTCCGGTTCTGCGTTACTGAGGTAACAGAAACGTGGGAAGGGGGCTCCTAAACTTCCCCCAGAGCCTCGGTGAGGGCTGGGCTTGCGCATCAGCCGAGCAGCAGGAGCTGCAGGGAGGATGGAATTTGTCTCTGTGGCGTTCCCTGCTCCTGGAGCCGGGGATGGACAGGCCCAGAGAGCCCAGGATGAGTGTGCTCCTCTCCCTGTGAATTTTAAGGAATTTGTTACTGGAAGTGTGGAAAATGGCTTTGACTGGAGCTGGAATTCCTCATGGAGCTGTTCAGGGCCCTGTCTGGAATCAGGGAAGTTGTGGGATTTTTCTGTTGTTGAAGAATTAACTCAAAGTCTGAGGGTTTTTCCCTTTCCTTCAGCCCTGTTGTAGCTGGAGTCTCCAATGTTTCCTCTGGTGATATCCCCTGACTTCTCCTGCCTCATTCCTGGTGCTCCAGGTCTCTGCCCCGGTTCTGTGCATGTTTCAGAACCATAAAGATGATGGATCCCTGTTTTTAGCAAGCTGTTGAATTATTTATGGATCTGCTGGGATGCGGGAGCTGCCAGCTACCGGCACGCAGCCAGCAGGGAACGGAGCCAGGCTGGGAAGGGGAAAAGCTTCCACACTCGGAGCCGAACTCGGGGAACGTCGGGGCTGTGATCCTCGGGTGAGCATCCTCCAGGAGGTCTGCAGCATCCCTCAGGAGCAGCATCCCGCTCCGCAGCCGTGGAAATGCCAGCGGTGGGAAGGGCTGGCCTCGCAGCGCGGCGAAATTCCGTGCGCTGTGCAATAAGATGGATTTAGTTCCTGACCTTTTAAAATCCCGGGAAAAGGCTCCTTGTCTGGGCTGAAGCGTTTCCCAGCTGTTCCCTGTCTGGGGGGTGCCACAAGCCAAGGCTGAGGTTTCCGAGGAGGAGCCAAGACTTCCAATGTCAGAGTGACACGCGGGGAGCACACCCGGGGCTCCAGGACAGCTGGGATGTGGGATTTGGGGCAGGAGGAGGAGCAGGAGGGCTGGGAAAGCCACGTGTGGATGTGGGAGGTCTGTGCCGAGGAGTGGGCAGCGTGGATGAGATCCAGGCTGGAGGAGAAGGGGGATGAGGGATCTGGAGCACATTTCTCTGGCAGGGCAGTGTGGGACACCTGGCAGGGCAGCTGCTCCTCCTTGTCCTCCCTTTCCCCACAGGATCAGCTCTTTGGGATCACTGTCTCCATAGGATCAGTTCTTTGGGGTCACTGTCCCCCCAGGCTCAGCCCTTTGGGATGTCTCTCCCCACAGGCTCAGCCCTTTGGGATCACTGTCCCCACAGGATCAGTTCTTTGGGATCAGCCCTTTGGGATCACTGTCCCCACAGGATCAGTTCTTTGGGATCAGCCCTTTGGGATCACTGTCCCCACAGGATCAGTTCTTTGGGATCAGCCCTTTGGAATCTCTCTCCCCACAGGATCAGCCCTTTGAGATCCCTCACAGCAGGAACACCACTCACTGCTGGTTGGTTTTGTTGGAGTTTTCCTTGAAAATCTTCCGGGAGAGCAGCTCCGTTCAGCTCCCGGGTGGAGGTGGGAAGGAATTTTGGGATGTGCTCCCAGACTTGTTCTAAGGGATGGAGTCAGATGGGGCTTGAGGGGGTTGGAAACTCCTGCCTGCTCCAGGTTTCTGCAGTGAATCCGTGACCATCCACGGATTTTGGGGCTGGAGCAAACCTGGGTGAAATGAGTATGGGCAGGGACAAACTTAGGGTGGGATCCACCTGGAAGGCACGAAAGGTGGGCACAGGCGGGGTTCGCAGAGGTGATCATCCAGCAAAACCTGGAGCCAGGAGCCAAAGGATGCAGGGAATAGCCTTGGAAAGGAGTCTGGGAACGGGAGCCACAGGTAGGGCTGCATTCTGGGTGCATTACAGGCATTAAAGTGCATTTTTGAGCTGAGCTCAGCCCCTGCCAAGGGACACGGGGCCGGTTCCAGGTTCCTGCCCTGAACCTCCAAACAGCCCCACATTGTTGGGCCCGTGAGTCACCCTTGTGTCAACAGCAGGCCAAGCCAAGGATATTATTCCTTCGGAGGGAAACGGCTGGAAAAGACAATTCCTGCTTTTTCAAACTCCCGTTTCACCTCCAGGTTTGGCATCCAGGAGCCAGCGGTGCCTTTGCTGGGCAGCAGAAGTGTGGGGTTGTGTGAGGGAAAGGGAACCACCCCAGCCCTGGGCTGGGGACAAAGCTGCCTTCCTAAAATATCCTCTGACGTCACCGCTCCTGGGTGTGGATTTTTGGAAGGGGGAGAGGACAGACTGGGACTTCTGCTGGGAAAAAAATAAACAGAGAGGAGAAGTCTCCCATTGATTGGGTCTCCTGAGGAATTAGGCAGGAATTTGCTTCACATCCCTGCATATTTTTCTCCTTACCTCTCCTGAGGTTGAGGGAAGGAATTTTAAGCCTCCCAAAAACTCAGCCCTATTTTTTTTTTTTTTTTTTTTTTTTTTGGGGC
>VZRR01007340.1:0-25328 GCA_013398015.1 Oreocharis arfaki | reverse complement strand
GGGGGTTTGCCTCGTTTGCCATGCCAATCAGTAAAAGTCTCCGTGGATACTTCTGGAATGTTTATGCTTTTCTGAGTTTAGAGGATGGATGGGAAACCTCCCGGTTGCTCTGGAGCCATTAGAAGGGAGTGGAAATGAGCAGGGATAAAAAGATCAAGTGTGTCGAGTGCTACTTGTTCTAAATCCTTCACTCCTCGAGTATCCAGGCCCTGGATACTTCATCCAGGCACTTCAGTCTCTTATTAATTAATTATTTAATGTATTCATTCATTCATTCATTCATTCATTCATTACCTTCCTGCTGCTTTTCTCAGGCTGACACTCCAAGGACAGAGATGTCCCAAAGAAAGGAAAGGGAAAAAAAAATCTCTTGCTTAGTAAGTTAAGGGAGGTGAGATCCCAAATCCCAGGCCAACTTCTTATCCCTCTGGACCTGTTCAACTCCTGGGAACTCCTCCTGGGGTTCCCCTGCTTATGGGGTACCCAAAATGTGTCTCAGGCCTCGCTCCTACTCGAAGATTTTGGTGTGGGGTTCATTGATCTCGAGATTCCCTTGTTCCAGGAAGGTTGGATCCTTCCTAGGGATGGACCAAGAGCTGTCCTGATCCACGGCCTCCAGCAGTGACCACTGGAGGTGATTCCCAATGTCCCTGTCCTGTGGCTGCTCCCTGGCACCAGCACAGACCCCCCCAGACTCACCCAGTTCTCCATCCTTGAAGCCCCCCTGGATTTCCCCCCAAATGTGTTTTGGTTTTTCTCCTCTCCCACGCTGTTGGATTGTCTCGTTTGGGCTGTGAAAACTCCGAATTATCTCCAGCTAAGGAATAAAATGGAAGGAATTCTTTCCTGGGAGGGTGAGGAGGCCCTGGCACAGAGTGCCCAGAGCAGCTGTGGCTGCCCCTGGATCCCTGGCAGTGTCCAAGGCCAGGCTGGACGGGGCTTGGAGCATCCTGGGGCAGTGGAAGGTGTCAGGGTTGGAAGTGAATGATCTTTTAGGCCCTTCCAACCCACATCCAGAATTCCATAAAACCAATCATAGCTGAAAAGCCCCTGAGGTGCTGAGGAGCCTTGGGAGCTGTGCTGGCCCTGGGCAATGGGAAAACGAGCCCGTTTTCCTTGGATTTCCTCTGTTGTTGTCCCAAACGTGCATTCACTGAGACTTCTCAGGAATGTGCCGTTGCCTACGGAGCTGATTCCTTGCTTAGGCTGTGCTGGTGATGCACAGGGATGTGGAACAGGTTTTATTCCCTTCCTCTGGAGTTTGCTGTTGCATCTTTCCTCAGCTGTGATCTTTTCCTTCTGCTCTTCCCCTCAGTCCTTCCCTCTCCAGCCACATCCCTGCCCTCTGCTCCGCCTATTTTAAGGCTGGAAAAGCCCGGAGAGGTGATTTATTGTCCTGTGCAGACAGGGTTGTGTCTCATTACCTTCCCACTTGGAAGTGATTTTTCCACTTGCTGTCCTTGAGCTGTTGCACAACCCCCCTGGCAGAGCCACGGCGCTGGGCAGGGATGAGGGATGTGCTGGGAATTCCTGCCGGGAGCAGCCTCTGGAGCCTCCTGAGGACCAGAATGGGTATTGTGGAAAAAGAGGGGGAAAGGGGGCTGGGTGAGGGTTGATTATTTCTGTGCCATGAGGATTTGGGGGGTTGCTGCCACCGTGTCCCCCTGTAAAATGTGTCCTTTGGGGACAGAGGAGGGAAAATCCATAGGGAAGGAGGCACCATTTATGGGGGGAATGCCATCCCAACCGAGCTAAGCCTGAGCCTGAGACCGCTTTCCACAATTCCCTCCGTGGGCTGGCGTCACAGTCACCAACTGGGCCTGTCAGGAATGATTTACAAACCCAACCCAAACACTGGCAGGGTCCAAAACTGCCACGGGAACCACGGGAAAAGGCAGGAAAGGGACGCTCTGCCTCTGGCAAGCCCCGCTCCTCGCTGCCTCCTGCTTTGCATTAAGCTGGGACTTACAAAAACCAAACAAACAACTCTCCCTGCTGAGGGGAGCAGAGGGGAGGGCGTTGGACGGGGGCTGTGTCTCGGAGCCGGGGTTTCCAGGGATCACAGTCCATGGCAAAGCCGAGCTGCTCCAACGTGGTTTGTGTTAAATGTTCTTTTCATCCCTGAATGTGCAGGGAGCTCATTGCACACGCTGGGTTTGTTCCTTTTTTTTTTTTAAATTTCTGTCACATTTTTCAGAGGTTAAAGTTTTGGGGGTTTGAAAGGAGGAATTCTTACGGTGGTTGGAGCTGCTTCTTCCTTGGAAATTCTCCTAAATCCCGCTCAGAAATGGGGATGGAAGAATCCAGTGGTTGAAAGCAAAGAAAACCATTTGCAGCAATCCAAGATGAATTTACAGCATTTTTTTTAACGAGCTGAAAATTTGGAGGGCAATGATTTCCAGTCACTCAACATTTCTGAGAGGATGATTTCAAGAGGTTGTCAACAAATAGTAGCTCTTGTCTTGGTCCTGCATTCCCAGTGGGAATTTCCAGTCCCAAAAGTTTGAGATGTGATTCAGCCCAAGCTTTAATTTTCTGGTGCTTTTCGTGTTTAACGCGAGGCGTTTCTGGAGTCCCACCACAATTGTTCTCCCATTAGCAGTGAAACCCAGCTCCTGCTCTGGAACAGCCGGACATGGGGATGTGGGGTTGGGAATGGGTGTGGGATTGGGAATGGGTGTGGGGTTGAGAATGGGTGTGGGATTGAGAATGGATGTGGGATTGGGAATGGGTGTGGGATTGGGAATGGATGTGGGATTGGGAATGGGTGTGGGATTGGGAATGGATGTGGGATTGGGAATGGGTGTGGGAATGGATGTGGGATTAGGAATGGGTGTGGGATTGGGAATGGATGTGGGATTGAGAATGGGTGTGGGATTGGGAATGGATGTGGGATTGGGAATGGGTGTGGTGCTGGTTGTTGGTGGTGAGGGCAGTGCGAGTTTGAGTCGGGTTGAGCTTGATCCCGCCTCGAGTGACACCGAGGGGCATCGGGCAGAGCTGTGGGGCAGAACTGGGGCAAAACCGGCTTGTAGATCACCCAGATTTGGGGATCTGGGGAGAGAATGAGGCCCTGGGGGTGTTGTCTCCTGGGGGTGTAGGGTTTTGGTGCCTCCCCAGTGGGATGAGCTGGGTGTGGACAGCCCAGGTTTGCAGCCCCGGCTCCCTCCCCAGCCCTGCTCTCCAGGATCAGCTCCAGCTCATAAACCTGGGGCTCAGCAGGGAGCACTCGTGCCATAAACTAACCAGGGACGGGCTCAAATCCCACAAACCCCTCATTAGGGACCCCTCAGGATCCTGAGGAGGTGCCTCATTAGCAGGGAGCAGGGCCTCGGGGTTGTGCTGCAGCCCAAGGGGGCAGCAATTCCTGCCACTCCTTTGTGCCCTGCTGATGATTCCAGTGGCAATCAGCCGGGCCAGTGCTGTGCCCACGCCCAGGGCTCGTGGATCACACAGCCAAGGCGTGGGGATGGACTGGGATTTGCCGTGGAAATGGGGAATTTGGAAGGTTTGTGTGATGAGGAGTTTGTTTCCCTCCTCTTCAGCTGCCCTGCTGCTGTGTTGGTGTAGTGCTGCTCTCCTCCGTTGCTCCAAAATCCCCTTCCCACCCCTCCTTTTGGATATGTTCACTTCCACATGCACCGTGTTGTCCTCAAGGGCCTCGGTGCTGCAGCCCTGAGTTTTAAAGGATTTGGGTGGAAACCAGAGTCAGGTCACATCTTTCAGCGAAAAAAATGGGGTTTGTGCCCAGTGGTGTCGCTGTGGGATCCGGAGGTGCCAGGCAGGAATTCCTGGTTCAGGAATTAGGCTCAGGCAGGTCCTCTAGGCCCAGGCTTGTCCTGCTGAATGCGCTCGGGGTTTCTCCAGCGGAGCAGAAAGCTCCAGCAGCATTCCTGGGATGCCATCCAGGGAGGGATGTGCGGAAGGGCAGGGCCTCTGTGCTTGCCCAGGTTGTGTCAATGGGAAAAACACAACAAATTCCTTGAAAATGTGGGATTGTGGAGGGGTAAAACGTGCGGCTGGAGCCCCCTCCCAGATGTGTGAGGAGGAGGGGCATGCAAATGCCTAAAAATACCATTAAAATACCATTAAAATACCATTTAAATACCATTAAATTCCACTTAAATTCCATTTATTCCCCGCTGCTGGGGTTCACCCCAAAAGACCCTTTAACACTTTCACCCAGATGTGTTTGGGTGCTGATGGGTCCCCACTCATTTCCTTTAAAAGCCAAAACTCGCTCACAGCTGCTCGAAAAATCAAGAGGGACGTTTTTGTAGCAGGAATAATAACGTCTAAGGAAGGAATCCCTGGTGGATTTTCCCAGCCTTTGCTGCTTAATGAACCAACTGATTGAGCCTGTGGGGTTGAAATAATCCTTCCAAGGACCTTGGAGCCGTCCCATTAAGTCAGGGGAAAGATTTTACAGCGCAGTTTTTGTTAATGAAGCCGGACTTTGTTGTCAGAGGAAGAATTGGGGCTTTCTCCGGCCTGACTTGAGGTGCAGGTGAAGAAATTTAATTTCTTGCCCTGCATTTTCAGCTGACACCTCATCATCAGTAAAAGTTGTAATGTTTCTTTCTCTTCTTTCCTTATGAACTGAGGGACAATGGAGGGGTTTGTAGGAGGAAAATCCCCCGAGCCCTGTTTAATGCAAAGACAGCTCCTCCTTCAGCTCAGGAAATCCCTCAGCTGCTGATTTTTGTAGGCTGGGGGGAGAAAAAAAAAACAAAAATCACAGTGTGTTTATTGTGTTCTTAAACCCTTCCTTGAAATCTGCCTTTGGCCACTTCCAGGGACAAAAATCTGAGCTGGGTGGGCCTTGGGAAGTGGTTGTCACCCTTGGTGTCGTCAGGGTGGTGTTGTCTGTAGTCGGTGTTGGGGAGGTGTTGAGGGATGGCTGCACAGAGGGGGTTTCGTTGTCATCGTCCTCGTCCTGCTTTTCTTCCCACCTTTCCTCAGCTGCTCCCTGGCTTTTCCTCTGGCTGTGGTTCCACCAGCCTTTCTCAAGAGGTCAGTCTTGGCTGGCTTTTGCGGGTTTGATCTCCCACCTTGCGCTCCCGAGGTGCTCCAGCCTCCCCAGGGGGATTTATTTCCCCTTGGATACCAGGGCAGGGTCAGCTCCATCGTGGAGCAAATCTTCCCCGCATTTCCAGAGGGAGGGTTTTCTGTCTGTGGGCCCTTTAATGCTGCTGATCCTCTCCCGAATCCAAGGAAAGGGAATTCAGTGACTAACTTTGTATGGAAGGAATGGACCCCTGTCAGGGACCCCACAGATCTGAGTGGGGGCAAAGCAGTGACAGGATTTGAGTTCCCTGAAAATTTAAAATCCCCGGATCCACTTAAACCCTTGGAATAACCTGCAGACCTACTTCACTCCCCACTAGGGATCCCCTCTCAAAATGCAGATTGGGATCTCAGTTGAAAATCCATCCTTCTAGTGGAAGCCAAAGATGAAACTCCCCTTTCCTTCAGTAGGACGAGGATTCCCAGCCCTGCCAAAGCCTGTTTGACCTCCTCCTGCCTTGGAGCAGCCAGGGGATGAGGGAAGCTGCTCCAGAGTGACCCAGACAGGCTGTGGGTGAAGCCTGTTAGGAGAGAGCCCCTCGGGAGGAGGCAGCTTCATCCCCATTCCCACCAAAGCCGTTTGGCTCCCAGTTGCCGAAGCGGTGCCAAGCCCCAGTGACCTTTCAGCCTCCTCGCTGTGCTCCGAAGATTTACAGTGGAAAAAAAGCTCCTTCTTGCGAGGGAATCTTGCTCCTTCCTCCCAGGAGAGCCTCCAGCAGTGACTCAGCCCTTCAGCATCCCGGCTTCCCGGATCCCTCTGGTTTTTCAGCGGCTCCGAGGCTCGGGGAGAATCCGTGTGCTCGCCTCGGAGCCGGGCTGATGTCACCTCCTGCTCTGGCTTCTCTCAGCTTTCCACCTGCCCAGAGTTCACAGCTTTGATCTCAGCTCTCCGTCACCACTCCTGGCTCAAGCCCCGACCGGCTTCTCCTGGAATGATGACATTTTAAAAAGGCTTTGGAATGACAGAGGTCCCAGAGTCCCGGAGGAGATGGAGGTGAAGCTCGCTGGAAGTCAGGACCTGGCTTTCCAGAAGCTCCGAGTCACTGCCTGCCTGTTTCAGGCAGAGCTGCAAACCACAATCAGCATTTGGAATGGGAATTTTCGTTTCCAGGTATTCTCTTCAAGGTACCCTGCAGGGCAAACCCTTGGAGAAGGGACTCTGGGATAAGTGGAAAAATAAATACACCGAATTTGGGAAGGAGACAACTGCTCCTCAGTAAAAGAGGAGCTGGAAAACAGGCTGGAAGATGGGTCCAAGCCCTGAATGGGAGTCTGGGACAGATTTCCAACACCTCCATCAGGTGCTGATTTTACTTGGGATGAATGGATTGCCAGGTGGCTGCCACAGACTGGATGGATCCCGGTGGGGACCAGTGCGCTGGGAATCTGGAAGGTGTTGATTATCTCTGGTTGCTCCATCCCAGCAGAATTTTTGGACCCTTTGGGGTGGAAAGCTGCACCAGCAGAGCATGTGGGAACAGAGCTGGGCTCTTCCTTCCCACCAAATCTCTCCTTGATACGTGCTGTGCCTGCTCAGCCCCGAGGAATTCCAGCGCTAGAGGATGGAGTTGTGTGGGCCGTGCTGTTAATGAGGCCACCGTGTTGATCAAACCTCAGCCTGGAACATTATCCCAGACAAATCCCTCTCTCCCTCTGCCCTGACTGAATGGACAGACCAGAGAAAGTCCTCCAGGCTCGTTTTCTGGGATTCAAATAGAGGTGGAGCAGGGCTGGTGCCAGAGATTGCACAACTCTGCCCGGTTCAAACCAGCTCCAGACGAGCAGCGGATGCCTGGTGAGGGCTCGTTAGGGATAATGAATAATTAGGTGTGAAATTTTCAGGAATGGCAGCTCCAGGGTTGCAGGGGAGTGTGGGAATGAAGGGAGGAGTGGAGAGGAATCCCATTTAGCACCAGTTTGATCTCCAGGCTGGGTTTTCTGTAGGAAACCGGCATAAGGAAAACAGGTGACTTGGGAGAGGGTTGGATTTCCTTCCCTTCCCTTCCCTTGCCTCCAGCTTTTACCCAGTGGTGCTGATCTGCCAGCTCAGCTCTGAGGAGAAGTGACACATCCAGCACTTCCAGCCAGGAACTCCAGCCCAAATCCCTGGGCTTTGCTAACAACTCAATATTGTGTCGTATTCCCGGCCACCCGTGAACCTCGGAGAGGGCCGAAGTGCCGGGAAACCTCCCTGTCCAGCTCTTCCAGAGGGATCAGGAAGCAACAGAGGTGGTCACAACCTGCAGCTTGTGATGGTCCCACCACTTCCAGCTGCTGGGCTTGTGGTGGAGTCTCCCTCTCTGCAGATATTCCAGAACCATCTGGACACAGCCCGGTGCTCTGGGATGACCCCGCTCGAGCAGCGGGGGTTGGAGCAGATGATCCATTGTGGTTCTTTCCAAACCGACCCATCCTGGGATCCCGTGACGTAGGTCACGATGGTGAAGGTGTTTTCTGGGCAGGATGGAGGCAGGCTGATCCAGGATGGTTCGTCCATGGCTTTTAGCAGCTTTCAGGGATGGAAGAGGAGGGTGTGATCCCTCAGCAGATCCCTGGGAATTATCCCAACAATTCCCTCTACTCCAGATGGGATAAGAGATTTCAGACTCCTGCTTCCTAAAGCAGCATCCAGGAAGGGATGCTGCTGCTCCATGGGGCTTCTTCCATGGCTTCTGTCAGCCACAAGTCGAAGGGAAAACCCAAAAATTCCTCTTCACTGGAAATGTCCCCAATCTCCAAACTAATTTTCCTGCCTGCAGTCATCAGACAGCTGCAGGGATCAAAGAGGTTTCGGGTTTTGTTGTTGTTTTTTGGTTTTGGGACTTTTTTCCCAAACCCTATGAAGTCCCTAAAGCCAGTGCAATAGGAATTGCTGAGCGAGGGAATTGTTTAGTGCAGCTCCTTGGAGGGACTCTTGTTTTACGTGGAAGATGTGCTGATTTGGGCAGGTGCCAGCCAGGAAATTCCGAAAAGCTGGAGATGGCCCGGTTACAAACAGTTTAACCAACCTCAGATGTCCCTTTGCTATCGGAATAGGGAGCACATGGTCCTGGAAATAATGAGATAATTAACAAACACACAGAAATTAAACCCTTTGGCTGCCTCTGGGAGACTCTGAATGCAATGGTTCCAGCTGAAATCTCCCAGTTGCCCCCATCTGCCCCGGAATGGGCGTTTTTCCAGCAGCCTGTTGAGATCCGAGGTTGGATCTTGCATCTCGTGTGTGTCACACTTGAATCCTGCACTTTCCTCCTGAGGAAAAGCTGGATCAGAGGCGGAGCCAGACAGGGATGCTGCTGCTCCGAGGCACAAGGATGCAGCTGGGAAAAGCGGGAGAGATGAGTGCCCATCCAAGGAGAGCTGCACTTCCCTCTTCTCTTGCCTCACTCCTGTCCTGCTGCTGCCCCTTCATTCTCCTAAATGCTGAGGGAAGCAGGAATTGAGGCAGGAAAATCTCAGGAAAACTCACAGCCCTCAAAGCAGGGAGCCTGGAGTGGGGTTTTCCATCTCATCCCAGTAATCACGACCCCATTTAAGGAGGAGATTGCTGTGAGCTCTCGTGGGTTGTAAGGAAACCAAGTCACTTGTCCCTGTGCCGAAAGACAGATCCAGGAGTCCCACTCTGGGCATCCAGCCATGGAAGTATTGTCCCAGTTTTTCATTCCTGTGTCAGGGCTTCCATTCCTGGGGCTGGGATCAACACCTGGATGTGGATGTTTTCCCGTTAGAGGGAGGAGGAGGGAGAACGGTGTCCAGAGGAGGTGCCTTCAAAGTCACAAGGATTGGGAAAGGTCTTCCGCCACGTTCCGTGGTGGTGGGAAGGATTGGAGATGTCCGGGATGAGGGATGTTCCCTATCCCATAGCTTGATGCCGGGATCTTGGGGTGGAATGATCTGGGGCCTGGAGGGGATTCCTACAGCACTTCAGGGATCTCCACCCTTGCAGCATCCATCTCCCTTGGGGCATGGATGGGGACCACCACATTCCCTGAGCCGGGGAGGGAGCAGTGAGCTGTGCACCCGAACATCTTCAGCCTTTTCCTCGGGGAGCTCCGGCGTCGCTGTTCGACCTCGAGCATTTTGGGGAGTTCGGAGCCGTTTTTAGCTGCCGAGGGGAAGGGAGGGAGAGAGAAATTCCAGGGGGTTGGAGTGGCATCCCCGACACAATGGGAACTTTTCTTAGCAATTTTCCACTGCGCTGCAAATGGCAAAGATCAGGGATGTGTTTGCGTGTCTCAGACTGTCCTGGGGAATTCACTTTCCCTGTGTTTGGGTAATAATTTCAGCGTTGGGAGGGAGATCTTTGTTCTTACCTGGTGTTCGACCTCAAAAAAAACCCCCGGGTTTAAGAAGCTGGATCCATTTGTGGGGAGGTGGCAGGTGGGCAGTGCCTTTGCTCCGAGGTTGATTGCACTCCTCAGCCCAGCGGATCCATGTGCATTCCCAGCTGGAGTGACAATGAGGACGTTTTTCGCTCTGGGATAAGTCAGGATTGGACCAGATTTGGGCTTGGCTCTGCGGAGGACGTGCAGCTCTTGACAGCCTGAAAGCAATTAGCCCAAGCAAACGAGGCAGAACCAACTGGGACTCGCTGCTGCTTCCAGGACCCTTGGATCAGGCTCTCCTTGACTCCAGGCCATGGCCCTGTTGGGTTTTCTCCCCCCCCAGTTTGAGGTTTTGCCCAGTGCTTGTCTCAGGGGGAGTTGTGTGGTCTGGATGGAGCTGCCATGGGCGTCTTCCCCACCGTGGGACCTGGAGCATCCCCAAAACCCTGGCTGAGGGCAGGGTGGAGGCTCAGAGGGTTCTGCCTCGCCTTGTCTTCACAGGAAGGGAGGGGTTGGCTCCTTCTCCCAGGGAACAAGGGCTTTGTGAAGGTGCTCAAGCTCTAGGAAGAGTTTCCTTGGGCTTGTAAACTGAAAGAGAGGAGGTTTTAGATGGGATATTGGGAAAGAATTCCTGGCTGTGAGGATGGGGAGGCCCTGGCACAGGTTGTCCAGAGAAGCTGTGGCTGCCCTTGGATCCCTGGCAGTGCCCAAGGCCAGACTGGACGGGGTTTGGCCCAGCCTGGGATAGTGGAAGGCATCCCTGCCCATGGATGGGAGCTGGAACAAGATGATCTTGTAGATCTTTTCCAACCCGAACCATTCCATGATTCAACACAAACCAGGTGCTGTATGAATAAGACACCTCCCTGCACGCTGCTCTGCTGGTCCCAAACCCCATCCCTGATGCAGAAGCCCAAGGAAAAAAGCACATTCCCGACAGCGGGAAGGTCGGGATGGCGTTCGGGCTGCCGAGCATCTGTTTGTCCCTTCTGCTCCCAGAAAAGTCCTTCACATTGGTTCCATCTGGACAACAAATGTGCCCTCCTAGGGGAGCTCAGGTTTGACCTCTGCTCCTTTCGTGGAAGAACAAATCGAAGACAAACGTGGAACATTTGCTCTGGGAATCTCCTGTCAGCGCCACGGAGAGGTGGGGAGCTGGCTTGGCTGTCCCGCTCCTGCCACGGATTTATGGAGACGTGGCTAGGAATGCACGGCCTGGAGTCCATTCCTTGTGTTTGGCTGAGCCTGGGGAAGACAGAGCCTCTCTTTGAGGCAGGGGGATCGAGGATGTTGTCGTTTTGGATCCATGGTTATCGGTTTTCATGGGAGCAGTGAGTCCCACCAGGACAATGCTCCTCCATGGCACCGCCACCATCGGCATCTGCCACAGGTCCTGGGGCTCACAGCCTGAGTTGCTGAGATGACCGAGATTGAACAATAGCACAATTAATTACATTTATTAAATAATTGGGTGCTTTATGCCCCTTTTTCCTTGCACCCACAGGGCTGACGCTGAGCTCCGCACAGGCTCCTGCACAGACAAGGCCTGGATCCAGCATTTTCTTTGGATTATGGGTTTGGACTGGCCAGTTTCATTTTTTTGAAATGGGTTGGTCCATGGTTTTCTTCCAGACAGGCCTGGGGGCCTTTCCTTTTGTGCCAAAAACTGGAGCTCTGACAGTCAGCCAAAACAACTCCATCCCTCCATCCTGTGTCCCTCTTGGAAGATTAAGGAATGTCTCCCATTTTTTGTCATTATCTGTGACGTGACTTTGGTTTAGAACACAAAGCCTGGTCTGCATCCTGATGCTCCAACCCTGTCCCAGATCTTGGCAGCAGATCTGGTGGCAGATGGTCCCAAGCAGCTGGGTTTAGTTAGGCCAGGCTCAGTGGCAGATCCCTGGGATGCCCAATCCCGGCCTCGTTCCCTCCTTTCTTCGGCCGTCGACGAAGCCATTGAGAGAACCTTTAATAAACAAACAACAAAAAAGCATTTTTGGGCAGATGGTGGGATGGAAAATGACTCATAGGAAAACAGGGATAAAGTCCACTCTAGGGTTAGGCATTCCATGTGCCGAGTTTCTCTTGGGGCTCCAGGAATGCTGTGGTTTTTCTCTCAGGATGATGCCAGCGTGGGATGATGTCAGCGTGGAGTATTTGGTCAGGAGGAGCTGATGGAGTCTGGTGGTTACTCACAAATATAGGTCTTTCAGCATTTGGAAAATCCGTCACCAGCGTTTTTTGGGAGGCTCCAGGCCGTTATTGCCATCAGTGTTTCCAGCCTGGCGGAATGCCATGAGCACTGCTGGAGTCGTGCTTGCTGTCCTCCTTCATTTTTGTTGGACCTACTTTTTTTTTTCTTCCTTGGGATTGGGTGCAAACAAACTGGGCAGGATCCTTTGCGTTGGTTTAGTCCTTCCAAAGGATAGATCCAGTCCTGGGAGGAACGTGCGTGATATTAACGGGAATGAAGGGGAAAATTCCTTAAGGGATGGAGGAAAAGCGGGAGAAATATCCTGCAGAGTTAAGGTTGGGGACCCGGTGGGCTGTGGGCACCAAAAAGGCTTTGGGAGGAGAAACCTTAATTCATCAACCCTTGGTCCTCCTGTGTGAATGTCAGTGGGAAAAGGGACGTTTCCAGGGGCACCTGGACTCCTTCCAGCAACTCATCTGCAGAGTTAAGGAGATTCCTGAGGGAGATGGTGCCCAGTTTCCCTTTCCTTGTTTCCAGCACCATAATCCCTAAACCCACTGCTGTATCCGTTTTTTTGGAAGGTGCTTCCTTCCCATTATTTGTGTGAACTGATCCTTAGACAGGGAGAAGAAAAAAACACTTCCAAAGTTTTGTTTGCCAAAACTTTCTCCTGAAGTGCTTACAAGCCTGCCTGGAGCAGGGATTAATTAATGAGTAATTAATTAGCTTTAATTTTCTTACCATGGCAGTCTCTACCTGCTGCATAATTGACATTAACACCAAATCAATGCAAAATATGGATATAAACCCACTGAATGTATTTATAAACTTTATAAATAAATTACTGGAGAATCCTGGAATGCTTTGGGCTGGAAGGGACCTTAAATCTCATCCCATCGCACCCCCTGCCATGAAAAGGGACAATTCCCACTATCCCAGGCTGCACTATTGTTGTTGTTAACACATAAATGTGGATTGGTGGGAAAAGGAGGGAAGAGCCACCAGCTGGGCTCATTTCCAGGGGCTCTCCGTGGTGGGATGAGCTGCTGCATTCCCAGGATGGGGCAGCATCCAGGTGGTGCCCAGGGGACAGCATCAGCTGGGAGAAGCCCTTCAGGCCGCATCCCATCATGGGAATGGCATGTGCCATTCCTTCCATCCAGTTATTCTTCATGGGCTCGTTGACCTGGAACTAAGCTCCGGGAAAAGCCGGGATTCCAGCCCGTCCGACTGCGAGCAGGGAGCGACGAGGCTCCGGGGCAAGGGGCAGACGTGTGGGGGAAGCCAACTTGCCATTCCCATGGATGTTTTTAGGGGATTAAGGGGGGAACGATCGCTCTCCAGGCCTGTCTCAAGGTTGAGGAATTACCTGGAGGGCCCGCTGGAATCCACTTCTGGATGAGTGGAGATTTTTTCCTATCTGCAGTGACAGGAGGCGAGTCCAGCGGGCTGGAAACGGCCCCGGAGCTGTCAGAGGAGTGATGGCTGCTCCCCGTGGCTCCATGGAAAGCTGATCCATGGCCATGGCTCCATGGAAAGCTGATCCATGGCCGTGGCTCCATGGAAGGCTGATCCATGGCCGTGGCTCCATGGGAAGCTGATCCATGGCTGTGGCTCCATGGAAAGCTGATCCATGGCCATGGCTCCATGGAAGGCTGATCCATGGCCATGGCTCCATGGAAAGCTGATCCATGGCCGTGGCTCCATGGAAGGCTGATCCATGGCCGTGGCTCCATGGAAGGCTGATCCATGGCCGGCTGCACTGGGAGCTGGGAACAGCTCTGCCCCTTGCCATGGGCAGACCTTCCATGGGGGGCCTGGGGACAGGGGCCCATGCCTCAAACTCTTGGCTGCTCCACCACTTGTGTTTGGAGAGGAACAGAGGGAGAGGAGGAATTAGTGGAAATTCCTGCCTTTCCTGAGGTCCGGTGTTGCCTGATCTCCAGGAAATGCCCACGTGTAGCACAGGGAAGATGGTGTTGGAGAGGAGCAGGTTGGGTCTCCATCCCTTACATCACCTCCATGGGTCTGGAGGAACCACTCCTCCCAAAGGCCTGGCTGGGAACTGGAATGATGGGAAGTGTTTGGGTGAAGAACTGGAATTTGGGAGGCTCTGAGGAGCCCTAGTTCCATCCACAGCATCATCCCAGCTGTGCAACTTCCTGGGAAACCCTTCCCAGCCCCATTCCTGAAGGACAGGGGTCAGTTCCACTGTCACAAGGGATTTTTGCTCTACCTTGCAGCTTTTTCTCCTCACATTCCTCAGGTGCTTTGCCTTGTTGCTGTTCCATTGCTGATATCCCTGGATAAAGAGAAAAGCGGGAAAACAGAGGAGCAGCAACACAGATCTTTCTGTTTGCTAAAAAAATTGGCTTAATGGGGTTTTTTTTATTCATCCCAAAGGTGTCCAGGGGCAGATGAGGGGCTGGGACTGGAGCAGGAGCCTGGATTAACACCGAGGCCATCCTAGACAGCGCCGCTTCCCACCGGAGCGTGGATCCGGCCAAGGAAGGTAAGGAAACAGCTCCTTATTTTTTCCTGGGTTGGTAAATCACGTAACACAGTGATGCTGTGGACTTTGCTGGTGAGGTTTTTGGTTGCTGTCAGCCCTCCTGGCTGCTCCCTGATTTCTGCATCCGTAAGGAATGAGCCGTCCTTGCCCAATTTATGGATCTGCTGGCTGTGTGTTCTCAGGATGCGATGCCTTTTATAGGGTGAGCCCGAATTATCCCGCGCCTCCCCAGACAATTCCCCTGTAGGAACTTGTGGAAGTCAGCGCTCAAATCCCACGTTTGGGAAGCAGGGAGTATCTCGGGTGGAATCTCGGCCGCTGAGGTTGGATGTGTGATGCTGTTTCCAGGTTTTCCTGGATGCTCCAGGAGAGAGCCGAGCCCAAGGTCCCATGCGTGGGACACTCTCCATGTTTTCGGGGTGGAAGGATGTGTCTGCAGCCCAAAATCCGACCTAATTTTTCCTTGTGCTGTGTCATTCCCAGCCCAGCATCCCAAGCTGCCTCTGTTTCCAAATCCAGGATTTTATGGCAGTTCTTTCCTGCGGGAAAAAGAAAACGGGGAGGGAAACCAAATAATTCTAAAAGCTGAATATCACCGAGCAGCCTCCGAGAAAGGGGTGCTCCTCCAACAGCCTCAGGGTGTGCCAGGGGAGGTTTAGGTTGGATTTTAGGGAAAATCTCTGCATGGAAAGGGTTGTCCAACCCCGGCAGTGGTGGAATCCCCATCCCTGCAGGGACCTAAGAGCCGTGTGGATGTGGCACTTGGGGACGTGGTCGGCGCTGAGGGAATGATGGGTTGGACTCAGCCTCAGAGGGCTGTTCCAATTCAAGTGATTCCACGATTTTAAGAAAATACGGGAGGGAGATGGCGGTTTATGGAGGATCCTGTGCTGTGCAGAGGTTTCTGACCCGGGCAGGTCTTGTGGGCAGCCCTAAAAAAAACCCCCAAGCCGGGATGTGTTTGGGAACAGGCACAAAAAGCCACGGAAAAGAACCATTTCCCTTTCCAGCTCCTCGGGAGTTGGAACCGGTGTGGAAAAAGATGTTGTGAGTTACTGGTGATGAATGAGCCTCTGGCAGACCCATTAATCAACGCTAATCATCGGGATTGTTTGGGGAGCGGGAACTCGTCCGGGCTGGGGTTGATTCCCGTGTGGAACAAACGGCTTTATCGGGATCTGCTCCGGAGCTGGACGGGAATCCTGGGCCTGATGTTTGCTTGACCCTCTGATGACTCAGGAAAATCAGGAGGGCCCAGCAGAGCATGGGGAGCTCCAGGGAATCCTTCCAAAAGCGGCTCCAGAGGCGGATTCACGTCCCCGTTGATTCTTGGGGGCGTTTTTCCTGGGATTTGTAGCGCTGATTTTGATTTTGTTACTTCTGCTGAGCGTGTGCGTTGGCATCTGGGCACCTCTGTGGTGTGGAGGTGTGATTCCAAGAGGATGATTTATTCCAGGTGATTGCTCCATGAAAATCCTCTCTCCAGAGGCTCCACAGCAATTCTGCATCGTTCCCGCTCCTAAATCCCTGTAAAGGATCTTTGCTTGTTCAGGAAAATCCCTCTCCTGCTTTGCAAAATGTAGGTGTGGCAGAAAAGCTCATTGCAAAGGGTTTTATCCAGGTTTATTCCTGTAAAACCAGGGAAACCCCTCATCCAGGAGACTGGAGAGGGATTCAAGGTCAAAAGCACCGGGTGAATTCCCGTTTTATGGTCCCATGAGTTTCAGGGACAGTTTCCATGCAGAGAATTCCCATCAAGCCCAGTGAAGGGATTTCTCTGTCCAGTTAGAGACCCCCAGGATATTGGATTTATGGAAAAGCTGAACATTCTGTGCCCTTTTTGAACAGATTTCCTTGTGCCGGCAAAAGGAACAGGAAACTCCTTAGTGAGCCCTGATCCCCGGATCCTCTGTTCCAAACCCGGAGCTGGATGGGAAGGAAAACAGGAGGAGGATAAAAAGTTTTATCCCAGTTTTTACTGCAGGGTTGGGAAAGGTTGGAGGGAGCACCAGAGAGGCTGAGCCATCAGGAATCACAATTTTAGGGAAGCAGCAGCCCAGGAGCAGCTCTTGGCCCGGGGTGGTTCCGCCAACCACGATCCACATGAACGTTTTTCGTGGTGTGGAACTGGGACCACGGTGCAGAAAAACAGGGAATCAGGGAAGGAAAATGCCCATAAAGCACCATGGAAATCCCCACTCCCTTCCCAGCCCTGCCTCCAGCCCCGTGGAAGACCCGTTCCGGACCTCATGTGTCAGCCAGGCCTCGGCTCTGGGGCTTTCCCTTTGTCTCAGCGCTCCAGGGACCTTTTTGCCGTGCAGTTCCTGAGGTTTATTTGCTCTCCTGAAGAGCTGGTAGCTGGATATATCCCCCAAATCAACACTTTGGATCGTGCTGTTTGTTTAATGACCTTCCCTCGCTCGGCAGTGGTTAGGTCCGTCTGCAGCCGGCTGTTTTGCTTAGCGTTAAATTCCCGTTATTTTGGGAAGTTCCTTTCCACTCTGCGTCCTCCCAGTTGCCTTCCTGTAGGTGAGGAGGGTGGCTTTGGATCCAGGTTTTCCTCCCCTCCTCCCTGCTCCTGGATTGCGAATTTCCCTTCCTGGCTTGAGAACAACTTCCAGATTCTGCCTCTCGGAGCGTGAAAATCCGCCCTGGAACGAGAAGCTTTCTCCAGGAAAGGCCAAAATCTTCCTGCTGCCGTGGGAAGGATGCTCCAGACCTGCATCCCTTCGGGATATCCCAAAATCCAGTCCCTTGCAGAAGATCCCGGGATGGTGGTGGTGGGCACCAAGGTTCAAGGACCGCTTGGCCTCTGTCCATGATATCCCGACGAACGATGGCTCTGGTGGTGACTTTTGGGATCCAGGGGTGGGATTGTCCCGGTGTGGGATCCAGTGGAGGCTGAATCCAAGAAGGGACAGCAGGACCAAGCCCTGCCACAGCAGCCCTGCTCCACCTGGAGGTCAAAGCAAATTCCAACAGAGCTCGGGGCCAGCTGGGGTTTGTAGGGCAGCGGCTCATCCCGAAAAACCAAAGGGGAGAGATTTCCCTGGTGTCGGCCTGGAAGCGGGGTTGTATTGAGGGAAAGAATCCACGGTGGAAGAGCAGAGGGATGTGCAAGTGTGAGGAGCTGTTCTGCCGGGAGAGGAGGCTCCGGGATCCATCCCAATCCCTGCTCCTTCTGCCGGGAGACGGCTGAGCTCTTTGGGTCCAGCTGTGAGGACTGGAATTAGGGATCTCCCCTGGCTGGAATTAGGGATCTCCCATGGCTGGAATTAGGGATCTCCCATGGCTGGAATTAGGGATATCCTCTGATTGGAATTAGGGATATCCTCTGATTGGAATTAGGGATCTCCCCTGACTGGAATTAGGGATCTCCCATGGCTGGAATTAGGGATATCCTCTAATTGGAATTAGGGGTCTCCCCTGGCTGGAATTGGGGATCTCCCCTGACTGGAATTAGGGATATCCTGTGATTGGAATTAGGCCTCTCTNTCTCCCCTGGTTGGAATTAGGGATCTCGCCTGGTTGGAATTAGGGATCTCCCCTGGTTGGAATTAGGGATCTCCCCTGACTGGAATTAGGGATATCCTCTGATTGGAATTGGGGATCTCCCCTGGCTGGAATTATGGGATCTCCCTTCCCAGGGCACGGATTTCATTTGGGTTTGAGGGTTGAAGTTTTTTGTGCTCCTGCTCCCCCACTTGGAGCGTTTATCCTGAGCATCCCTAATGAACCCATCCCGAATTCCTGATGTTCACCCTTCAACCCTCTCACCACTCGTGGGTGATTTATAGAATCCTCGTTTTCCAGCTCGGAGCAATTTACGGGAATGGAGCCGCCCAGATCAGTTGGAATTACAATTCCAAGCGCTCAGGACTTTGGGGGAAGCTGGGGCTGTGGTTTGAGGGGTTTTTTGGGATAACAGCTCCCTGTTAGCCCCAAAACACAGCAATGAACGAGCCAGGGATTGGATCCCCAGAATCATGGAAAGGTTTGGGTTGGAATTTGCTTAGAATTGATTTATTCCAGCTGCACCTTCCGCTAGGCCGCGTTGCTCCTGCCACCCAAACAAAACCCCTCTGCTCTCTCTGGAGATGTTCCACACTTAAATATTGCTCCGAGGGACATGGATCCCGAATTTATGTGGAAAATCACCCAAAAATGGAGTCGTCTGTCCTGCAAGACTTCCAGGAAATTGGCACAAGTGAATTACCCCAAACGAAATTACCCTGCACAGAGCCCGTGCGTTCCCAGGGAGGGTTTGCAAATCTGCAGAGAAGGCTTGGAGGCTTTTTTTTTTTATTTTTTCCCTTGGAAATTGAATGGATCTCATCATTTCGCACGGCCCTGTTGGAAATAGGAAAGAACCTGCCTTGTCCAATTAGGAATTAGAAGGAGAGCAGCAACAGGGAGAAAGGTTTCTATTTATATTAAAAAAAAAAAAAAATAGAAAGAAAGAAAAGTGAATTTGTTCTTAAACTCCATGAAATCCTGCTGGATTGGGAATTCTCTCCTGCTGGATTGGGAATTCTCTCCTGCTGGACTGGGAATCCTCTCCAACACAACAGCATTATTGGCTGGTGCCAAGGAAAATGCTGGGAATTTGTTGCCAAAAATGAGTTAAAAATGCACCAGGGTGAGGATGGAGGGAAAACCAGGAGGGATGTGGTGGTGATGGGGCAGCTCTTCCAGAATCCAGGTCCACATTCCCCAAAATCTGAGGAGAAGCCCAGTGCCTCATTTGGGATATTTAAGCCCTCACTGCTGCCTCGGGAAGCAGGGAATTCCTGCTGCTGTGGGGGAAGCGCAGAGTTCAGCGGGACAAACGGGGAGGATGGAGGAGGTTTGGAAAGTGCACTCGATCCTGATGGGATGGAGCAGCCTCTGGGTGATGTTTGATCATGCCAAGGGCACGGCTGTGGAGCAGGGATATCCCATGGCTCACGGAAAACTGGTCCGGCTGGGGGGGTTGGAGGTGCCAGAGGCAGCTCCAGGCAGCTCCAAAGCCCAGCCCAGAGCTTTTCCCAAAGAAAGCTTTGGATTATCGTGAAAATCACGGAGCTGGCTCTGGATAGGCTCAGGCTTTGGAGTTTCTGAGCTGTGTTTTCCAGCTGGGCTCCAGTTCCTTCTGGAATTGCTGGAATGTGCCCGTGCTGCCACATTGTCCCTGCTGGCTGCGAGGGGAGGGAAGGAAAGGTCCAGCTCCTCCAGCATCAGGTGCATGGAAAACAGATCCCTGTCCTCGTGGCAGCCACGGCACAGCCCTGGAATAGCAATCCTGGAACAGCAATCCTGGAATAGCAATCCTGGAATGGCAGCCCTGGAATAGCAATCCTGGAACAGCAATCCTGGAATGGCAATCCTGGAGTGGCAATCCTGGAATGGCAGTCCTGGAATAGCAATCCTGGAATGGCAATCCTGGAGTGGCAATCCTTGAATGGCAATCCTGGAGTGGCAATCCTGGAATGGCAGTCCTGGAATGGCAGTCCTGGAATGGCAGCAGGGGAAATGAGGGGAGGGAGGGTGGCTGTGGTGATGGGGGGAGGAGGTTTGGAGCTGCCTTTTCCATGGGGTTCAGCTCTTCCAGCTGCTCGGATCCTGCTCTCCAAGGCAGGGAAACTTTCTGGGGAGAGATTTGGAGTGATGGGATAAAAGGGAACGGTTTCCCACTGAAGATGGGATATTGGGAAGGAATTGTTCCCTGTGAGGGTGGGCAGGCCCTGGCACAGGTTCATGCCCAGAGAAGCTGTGGCTGCCCCTGGATCCCTGGCAGTGCCCAAGGCCAGGCTGGACAGGGCTTGGAGCACCCTGGGACAGTGGAAGTGTCCCTGCCTGTGTCCTTGTCCATGAATTCTGGGAGCCAGCGCAGTCCATTGGATACTGGCACACCCTGCTGGGATAAAGGGCACCTGTGCCCTGCTGGTTTGGTCACCCCAAACCCCTTTTGGGGCTGTTCCTTGCACAATTCCTGATGCTTTCTGGGCGTGCCCTCCTCTCCCTGGCAGCTCCATCCCTGTTTTTTCTCCCTGTGAAGTTCACTCCGAGGTCAATCCACTCCAGAGGGGTTTTCTCCTCGCTGTCACAGCGGGGAATTCTCTGGCTCAGCCTCTCTTTGCTCCCAGTGGAAGCTCCTCGGCAGGTGAAGCGCGGATTCTCCTGCCTCACCTCAGGCAGCTGAGGCAGACGCCAAACCTGAGCTGATCATCCCAGAACAGCCATGGAAAGGCACCTGGAATGTCCTAAAACAGGCGGCTGTGGGATCTGTGTGAGCATCAGGAGTCCCCAGGACACGGGGCACGAGAAGGTGCAAATTCCAGCCTCTCCTGGAGGTGTCTGAGCAGCCTCTGGGCCTCCAGGACTCAGTCTAGGGGTCCCTGCAGGGATTCGGGATTTCTCTGGACCCTCCTTAAAATTCCCAAGGGAAATCCCTCTGTATGAGGCAGGGAACTTTCCCGTTCTCAGAACATTTTGCTGCTCCAGCACCATCCCAGTTGAACTCCCAGCACTCGGAATCAGCTGCTCCAGGACTTTGTCTGGACAGGCAGCTTTCTGCCCCAAAATGTGGTCGTTGGATTTGAAAAAATCTTTTGGCTTCCACTGAGTTGTTGGAGCGCTGGGTTGGATGTGGGATGGATTAAAACTCCCCCCACTCCCTGTCCAGCCTTCTCCCCTCTTCCCTAAAGAAATCCCCCTCCCAAACAAAGCTTTGTTTTGTCTCCTTGTCTCCTCTGGCACTTGGAATTGCGAGTTGTTCCCATCCATCTCCTTGGCCTCTTTCCATGCTCTCCGAGGCTCTGTTGGTTTTGCAGTGATTCCCACTCCGGGCCTTGACTCCAGGACCATGGGAAAGGCTCCGTGGCTGGGATGGGGCAGGGATGGGGCTGAGGAGAGGCACCTCGGACCCTGCAGGGGCTGGGCTGGGTGAGGAGCACACAGGAGGCGCTGCTGGGCTGCACCCACCAGGATCTGTGGGAGCCTGGAGTGGATCCACATTTTATCCCTCTTTTCCTTCTTCAGACACATCAGTGCCCTCCTTGGCGTGGCACAGACGTGGCCACCAGGCACTCGTGTCCTTCTCGTGGGGACAAAACTCTCCGGGGCTGGGCTGGGCACTGGCTGTGTCCAATAATTCTGGAGAATTACCTGACAGGGTTTCCAGCGTTATCAGGCCGTGGAATCGTGGAGAGTTTGGGGTGGGAGGGACCTTTAAGCCTCATCCGGTCCTGCAAGGAGCAGGGATGCCTTCACCAGGTTGCTGAGGGTGAGCATGTCCAGGGAAACGTGAAGCATTCCAGGCTGGGAACTGCAGTGGGTGGAGAGGATCCCAAGGCAGAGCCCTCGGGAGCTGTGGGTGACATTTCCCGTGGGGCCAGGGAGCACCACGGCAGCTCTCTGGGGAAAGGGGGGTTGGGAAAACACCCCACAGCCTTTTTTCCAGCCGGAAATCTTTCCCTGAAGATGGAATAAAGTAGGATTTTCCCCAAGGAGAGCAAAATCCATGGACATCCCAGGGTGCTGCTCCTGCTGGAATCTGCAAACCTGGGCAAGACGAGGCTTCCTCCTTGACTCTGCCACTCCCTCTGGAGGTTATTCCCAATCCCAATCCGGTGCATTTCTTACGGCAACGGAGGTTTCCCAATCCCTGGATAAGATCTTCCCTGCCCTCAGCGGAGTCATTAATTCCATCTGCTGCAATCCCACGTTAATTGGGTTAAATTAGTGCACACCAGTCCAGGGAGCACTAGAATAAAGCCCTTCATTGTGTGAAGATGCTGGGCGGGACCCTGGTCCTTATCTCTTATCTCCTGCTCTGTCTCCCAGTGCATCCTGTCTCCCAGTCATTCCCGGGGCCGGCCTTCCAGCAATCCCCAGTTCAGTGCTCCACGTTGCATTAAAACCTCGTGGCTGTGGCTCGAGTGCCAGAAAAAGCAGAGTTAAAATTAATCGGAGTTCAATCAGATTTAAATCGCACTTAAATCAGAGTTTTCTCGCTCGTGCTGTGCCAGGTGTGATGAAGATCCTGAATTCTGTGTGATGCCCTTTATCCCGAATCCCCACATCCCTTATCCTTATCCCCACATCCCATATCCTTATCCCCACATCCCTTATCCTTATCCCCACATCCCGTATCCTTATCCCCACATCCCATATCCTTATCCCCACATCCCATATCCTTATCCCCATATCCTTTATCCTTATCCCCACATCCCATATCCTTATCCCCACATCCCTTATCCTTATCCCCACATCCCACATCCTTATCCCCACGTCCCCCCTGAGCTCTGCTCGCTGTAGGACCAAGAGCTGCCCGAGCTGAGCTCTGTCAGGAGCGGCTGGTCCATGGCAAAGCTGGCTTTGGGCATGGGGATGGATTAAGGGATTCGCTCAGGTGCTCTGCAGGGAGCAGAGAATCCGGGCGGGATGATCCGAGCGTGGATTGTCCCAGTGCCAGCTCTGCCTTGGAGGACTCCAGCGATCCCAAAGAAACCTCAGCTCTGAATTCCAGCCAGGTTTAGACGAAGTAATAAATGTCCAAGTCCATTTTCCTGCTTCTTTTCCTTTAATGCATCGTGAAAGCTCTTTGAACACCATTCCAAGCCCTCTAAACAATCCCATGTCCCCCCTCCTCCCACTCCGATGCACCTGAGCTCCCCTCCAGGAGCCGCCCTGGCTTTGTTCCCAAAAACAGCTGGGAAATCTTCCCCTTCCGCAGCCTTCCCGTCGTTTTCCAGAGGATCCTTGCTCAGGCCCAGCCTGGGATCCCGGCATCCCCCCCGGCTCTGCTCCTTCGTTCTTTCAGCGCCGGAATTCAGCTTTGAAAAGCTCTGTCTGAGCGATCCGGGTGTTTCTGGCTGCGCAGCTTCCAGAGGCTCGTCCGTGGAAAACAGCAATGGGAAAAACAGATTCCAGGAGGTTTTCAGTCATAAAACACAGGCATAAAATGCCCTCGGTGACCAGAGTTCACAGGCAGGAGGAAGGCTCCCAAAACCATCTGGGTTTTCCTGGTTTTTGTAGGATGATCACGTTTTTCGTGGATTGTTGGGGTAAGATGGAGAAAACAAAGCCAGAAAAAACCATCTTCAGTCCTGTAAGATTCTGGCATCCCGTCTTCCCGACATCTCAGCTCCCGGCAGAGCCGGAGCTCAGGCATGGAGATGCCCAAAGTGAGGAAAAAGGGCAGCCCCGAGTGAGTTCTGGCTGTTCCCACAGAGCTGATTTGAGGAATTGTGTGAGTGCCGGGGGGGAAGTGCAGGGAATTCCCGGCTGTCCTGGGATCCGGGTGTTGGACAATGACCCCAGGGCAGCTCTAATTGCAGCCGCACTAACGAGCTTTTCCCAAGCCCCACATCCCGGCTCTCCCTCTCCTTCCCCCCCACCCCATTCCTGCTTCCAGCACGGTTGTGTTTTCCTTAATTTCCCGTTTATCCAACGACAATCTTTAATTAAGGAGCGAGGTGCCGCATCCTGGGCAGAGCTCCGGGAGCTCCGGGAGCATCCCTGGCTGTGGAAAAGCTCCCGGGAATATCTGCCTTTGCCGTCGGGGGTTGTTTATTTGTGGGAAGCAGCAGCCAGAGACCTCTCGTTCCGCGCTTCCCATTTGTCTCAATCAGGGAGCTTTTCCACACCTCGGCATTCCTGGCAACCGGAGCGTTCCCTCTGGAGCTTTCCTGCCGCTTTCCTGCCTCTCCGCATCTTCTGAGGGAAGTTTCTGCCCCTCCTCCCACGCTGTCACCTCCGGGCAGGGACACGGGGGTGGCTCCGAGCCTCTGCACCCTGCTCGTGCTCCAGCAGTAATTCCTGTCCCACTGTTCCATCCCCAGCTCCGGGGAAAAGCAGGGAAGCAGGACAACATCTGCCTGTGGATGTTTTAATTGATGAGAGAGTTCAGACCCGTTAATTCATTGATTTGGGGACAGATACGGTTTAAATCTCATTTCTGGTTCATTTTTGGCTGCTGACGAAGGGTGAATTATGGATTCCAGGACTTTTTCCCAGGTTTTTTTTGAGCTTTAGAATGGGGTTTGAACATCCCCAGGCAGCTCTGGGGACAGCACACGGCGGCTTTGGGCTGCTGTGCCCGGAAATAGGGGGAAAATCCGGATTAGAATCCGTCAGCTCTGGGAAAAGGGGGAGAAGAGCTTTCTGCCAGTTTGGAGCGTTTTATTTACAGGGATGGAAAAGGGTTTTCCACCTCTTTGGGGGGGATTTGGTTGGTTTTGAGGGACAGGATGTGGATTCAAGGATTCATTCCCAAAACCTGCCCCTGCCTCAGCCTCGAGCTCCCCAGCTCCTCACATCCCTGGGGGCAGCGCCGCGATTCCCGGGATGGATTGACGTTTTTAAGGATAGGAGCGAGCTTAAGGATCCGCTTCACTCCAGCCGAGCTGAGCCTAAACTCCAGGATTCTCCTGAGGTTGGGAATGCCGAGGCTGCCGGAGCTCAAAGCCCATTTCCCGACCCGTGCTGCCGGCCGCCTTTCCCATTCCCGGGGAGATTTTATTGGGAAAGCAAACGGGAATCGCCGCTGGAGCATCGCGGCTCCCGGCCAGGGAGGATTCCTGCGCTCGTCCCCCCCTGGAAGCGGCGGGAAGGAGGGAAAATGGGAATTCCACGCAGATCCGGGGATGCGGGGCTGAGCCCGACCCGGGACGGCTCCGCCGAGCGTTCCCTGCGGATTCCCGCTTTTCCATGGAAGCGGAGGCACCGGCTGGCCCTGGGGCGTCCCTGCTAAAGCCATTCCCGAGCTCCCTTCCAGCCGCTCGCATTCCATGGTTTTCCATAGGAAACTTCGCTCCAGAGCCCAGCATTCGCTCCGCTCGTTTTATGGGATTGCGCAATCCAGGGGCTGCTCCAGCGGCTTTGGAAAGGGGGAATTTTCTTTTATTTCATTTCATTTCACTGTTATTTATTTTTTTATATTTTTTCTAAATTTTATTTTATTTCATTTCATTTCACTGTTATTTATTTTTTTATATTTTTTCTAAATTTTTTTTCATTTCATTTCATTTCATTTCATTTTTTTAATTTTACTTTTATTATTTTTCATTTTATTCATGTTTTGGTCTTTCTCTTTTATTTCTTTCCCTTTATTTTATATTTTAATTTTTATTTTCTTTCTTCTTCTTTTCTTTCTTCTTCTTTTCTTTCTCATTTTGAATTTTTTTACCTTACTTTGGATTTTATTTCTATTTTGCTTTGTATTTTTCTTTCTTTTTTATTATTTTTC
>VZRR01007339.1:1100056-1178890 GCA_013398015.1 Oreocharis arfaki | reverse complement strand
GTAATGGAAGCTGCCCATTCCCCGCTTTCCTAGGCATGGTCGGGCGGCGGGGGTAGCTGCTCCATAGGGACAGAAAGAAAGACGGGAAGCGGGAAAAGCCCCGACCGGGGCCGGAGAAGGGGCCGGGAGCGGGGACTCGCGGGAGCCCAGGGAAGCCCTGTACCGCGGCCGGGTCTCAGTCCACCATGCCCGGGCTGCCGCCTCGCCCGCGCCGCGGCGGCGGGTCAGGACTGCCGGCGGAGCCCAGCTGCCGTCTGGGCGCGGGGAGCCCGGCTGAGCCCCGGGCGGCCGCGGCCGCCGCTCATTAGCATGAGATTAGCATCCATCTCATCTGCATGCACATTCCTCCCGCCGCATTCCTCAGGGTTAACCCTGGCCGCGCTGCCCGCCGGGCCGGGCCGGGCAGGCCCCGGCCGCGGATCCGGCACGGAAGCGTCCGGCGGGGCAGCGCGTAGGGCAGGACGGCGGGCAGGAGCGGGGGAAAGGCTGCGAGAGGGGCCCGCCTGCTTCCATCGAGCTTCGCCCGGGGGCCCGGCCGGCGTGGGGGCAGGAGACAACGCCCCGCGGGGGACGGGCGCTCCGGCCGCGTCCCCGCAGCCTGGCGGGGCCGGAGCCCTGCGGTCACCGCCGCCCCGCGGGGGACAGCAGCGCCCCGACATGACCAACACTGGCGCGTCCCATTCTTTGTCTGCGAACTTGCCGCGGCCCTGCATCGGGTGGCGCAGGAGACTTTGTCGCGGGGCATGTGCCCCGGTAAAAGGCAGCTTTGCCACTGCCTCCATGCCCTGAGTTGGGGCGGTGTCGAGCTCCCTCTCCCAGTCGTTCGGGTCGCGCTAACCTCCCTTTCACATCATTGTCAACTCTCGCTAAACTCCGGTAAGGCTCAAGGGTTCCTAAAAAGGATCTTGCTATTTAAAATACTTGAGTTCAAAATTTAAATACTAATGGGAACCCCTCTTTGACCGTGAAAGTACCTAAACTTAGTGTCTTGGTTTTGTTTTTGTATGTTTGTTGGTTTGGGGTTTTTTTTTTAACAGAAACACCAGGGAAGAATATCTCCACACCATGTGTGCCCTGGACTGTTGTGGCCTGAAAAGCAAGCAGCTAAGTTGCATTAAGTATAGAAACCAGGTGTGAGTTACTGAGTGTTTATCTCTCATTTGCCACAGGAGAAGAGTACCCCAGGCTGGTTACCATGGTTCAGCTGATAGAAGGTAACTTAATGAGCTCTATTAATTTGCATGTGTATCTGATTCCCAAGATCTGGCACCAGAAGTAGAGCATCTATGGGGGAATATGACTCTTTAGTTTAGCGGCTAGGACTCCTAGGTAACTCAAGTCCCTGTTTCCTAGAATGTTTTATTTCTTTTTATTTGAAGTTACTGGCTTTAAGTAACAAGATTTTCCTGGGAGAGGAGATCTCGAACCCAGAGCTGTCCGTTTTTTTCTTCCTAAATCTATTTATCTCTTCCATTATAGCTTTTTAGTATTCAGCTCTATGAATTATTCTTCTGAGGCAATTTACACTTATTAAGTACTGGACTTGTTCAGTGCATAACAAGTTTTTGGATTCCACTTTGGAGGCCACATATCTGACAAGCATTGAAGTAAATAATTTACAGCTATCTAAGTCCTACTGTTGGATCTGCTCCTAAATAGAAAAATGTACCAGTGAGGTATTATTTTAATTTAGCTAATTGCCAATCTGGTACAGATAAGATCTGTATTGTTTTAGTCATTCTTCTTATTTTATTCTGCAACCTTGTATCTAAATGACCCATAGCCTTCTTCCTTCAGACTCTCTTGAAGATTTTGACGTCTGTTGTGTTAAGGTAATGTATGCAGTGACACTACATATGTGAAGTAAGGTCCTGGTAGATAACAGTGGAGAAAAACGGAGCTGTCCTGACTTCTGGATATCCATAAGTGTTGAGCCACCTAGGGAATGCAACTGGATCATTGCCTATTAAAGAGACAGATGCATTTCTTTTCATTGAGAATATTAAGTTTCAATGAGCTGATTGCTTTATAAGGGCCAGTTTTCTTGTCCATCAGTTAAAAAAAAAAATCCCCATTTTTACATTTAATTTGTGTCCTTTTAAACAATCTCCTCAATTTTATAGTTTGTTTATAGTGGTCATCCTACAGTGAGAAACTGTAACATGTGGCAGTTGTGGGACAGAATAAACTGAATTTCCTTTTCCCTTTTAAAGTTCAGTTTTCATTATCAGTAAGACATTTTGTTATGTAAGTTGATAAAAAGCTATTTTATTTCTGAAACCAGCTGCCAGTTACTTATCTTTGGCATTAACCAGGAGCTTTTATAACAATACAGCCTTTTTCATCTTGAAAAAGCAGGCCTGTTATACAGCAGCACTCATGTACTCCTAGTCCCTAAATAATCCACACAAGAGAAAGTATAAGACTAGAAAATCTGTAATATCAAGACAAAACTGAAACATCATTTGTGTCAATACTTCCTCTAATGGTAATGCTCAGGTATTACTCAGGAGGTAGTACTCAGTTCCTACTCTTTGTCACCACCAAGGCAGCCGCATTTTCGGTTATTTGTCAGATGAGATCCACATGAGTGTGGATCTGATTTATAACCGTCTTTACCAATGTAATACTTCTCGTCAGAGGACATCAGTATTTTAATTTGCACAAATGAATGGAAATTGTAGTTCCTAAATTTTGGAAAGAAATACACTAAAGTCATTGCATAATTGTCTGATTTTTGTATATATGCTTGTGTGTCTATATACGGATGTGCTGACACTGAAGTATAAACTGCTGCATGATGTTAGGCTCTCCCCTTCCTCCCTCTCTTTTCCATTGTTTGAGTACTTCATTGTGTTTGCATCCATAGTTAGGGTCCACAGTCCAGAATGCTAGTTTAGGACTACTTAGGCATGACAGTATTTGAAGTCAGATGGACAAAAAGTAGGTGTTATATGTGTAAATAGACCTTTAATATTGCCAGTGAGAACATACAGCTTTTTGAAGGCAGTTTTTCAAGTATACATCCTGCATCTCAACTGATAACCTACCTAGCATGTTGTGCTGACATTGTCAGCTGACAGCATACCACAGATTGTTTGGCTTAATTGCATAAGACAGCGTAGTTCAGAAGATGTAAGCGTGCTTTATTCAAAACACAGAAGGGTGCATTTGAGGGAGGTGTCCGAAAGCATGGAACAATGTAGCTATGGCATGACTTAAGTATCTATCAGAAAGTATGATGAATAACAAGATGTAATCAATGCGAAGGAGCTAATAATTCGTATATTTTGCTTTGCATATGCATGTTTAACTGGCCTGAAGAAAATTCTGTGGTAAGTAGTACATTGTTAAAGGATTGGAGCTAAAGAGAATTAGAATCTTAACTATTTTGTGTCAGGTAGAAGAAGAAAAAATGTCTGTGTGAAAATTCAGAACACAAGTATGGGAATGGCTGTATCTGGAAATGAGGTCTTCGAAGGCGTATACTTGTGTCCTGTCACAAAACAAGAAACATACCCACTCCAATCTTTACCAATGTAGTTAATCTCCTGATAGTATCTGCTTGCTTCTTCTTTCACAGTAAGTCTGTTCCTGGGACTGACTGTGATCGAAAAACGTCTGTTTGTACCTTGTCCTTCCCTAATAGGAGACTCCCTTAATTTGATGATCCACTAGAGTGTCGTACCTGGTGAAATGTACAGCTGTTACAGCTCTAACTTGTACTGTCCACAAATGGCTCTGAAGCAGGAGCTGCAGCAGTCTCCCTGAAAATCTCCATAGTTCAGCTTTCACTGCTTGCACACAGAATTTGAGTACAGAATGAATTAGGAAATATGGTAACAGAATTCATTTCTAGAAGCATCTGACAAAAATGTTTGAAAATATATATTGGTTATGTTGGGGTTTTTTTAAAACACTTAAGCCACCAAATATGTACAGTGAGTCTGGTTTCCGTCACATGTAGCTACTGTAGAACTGTAAAAAATAATCAGTATTTTCAGCATTATAAGTATTTGTTTATTTAACAACACTGAATTTTATTTGACAGCTGTGTTTTCAAAGAAAAAAGCACACACCAAAAATTTCTCCCGTACACAGAGAGATTTTTAGTTTTAAAAAGTGTTTTAAAAGTCTTGAAAAGAAAAACTGTGTACATGCATGAAGGGGGAAAGGAGGAGGAGTGCTGCTTGTAGTGTTGTCGGCTTCTGATGCATGTATACATCTGAGAGTAAAAGATCTTTGAATAATATTGTTTCTGGTTGAATTTTTGATGAAGCTCTGCAGAATTGATGGAGCCAGATAATGTTTATGCTCATCCAGCTTTTCTTGTTATTCCAAAGCCTGGTCTCTCCACTTACATCCAATTGGACAGCTTGCTGCTTAGACAGTTCTACATAGATTTCCCAGAGTATCAGTGAGAAAAGACTATACCAGGTTCTGCTTCAAATTAATGTGTACTAGCTTATCCCCCCGGAATTTTGGCCTCTTTTTTTTTTTTGCTTTCAGGCATGCATAGGAAAAGTACTGAGCAATTACGTGTTTTGAGTCAAGACATACAATGAATCTGAAAGTAAGTGCAGAGAGTGATTTAAAATTAGTGTTAGTCTGATTAAAAGTTTAGAGTAGAAAATGAAAAGTTTAGGATGGAAATTATATGAGTGATATGAACTTTGCCTCAAACTTGGCTATGGAAATGTGGGCAACATTTTCATGGTAAAGTCTTCTCAAACTCACCCCAAGCCACTCATTAAACTGACTTACCATTCAATTCTCTTAAGTCTGGTTAATACTGCTGAAATTTCTGTGAACAAAAAAAAAGAGATGATGGAGAATTTTGGTTGTTCCAAAACCCCTAGGACTGATGAGGTCCAAATTAGAGTCTGATGCATATTCCCAAAAAATTCTTGATGCAGTCTAGGTCTTGAATCTCCCATAGTAACAGTCTCACTGTATTTTTTGTGTATTTCTGATACTTGTACACACATTTCGGTTTCCTACATTTTGTCATATCTGTGGAATTACACTGTCTATTTGCTGCTGCCTAATGGCTTTGGAAAACCACAAAGTGTGTCTGGTTAGCCAAGAAGGTTCCCAAGAGCCTGGTCTTCTCTTTTGGCCACATGTAAGAAAGAAGCTGGCCAGCAGTAGAAGGTTACTGCTCATTGGCGTGAAGGGAAGAATGGAGGAATTTCTCAGTAACAGCTCCTTTGGCGGTGAACAGCAGTGAATTTCTTTTACTATTTAAGATGTTTCATCAACTAGTGTTCAAGTTCACTGGTTTACAGAGCTAATGCTTTTAACAGTCCCTCTCTACTGGTGCTAGGAGTAAGTGCTCCCACCACAGCCAGAAAAAAGCACTTGGTGTATGTCTGCTGTGTTGTATCTAAGGAGAGAAACATGAAAAGTAATGTTTTAGCAATAGCATCCTGAAGTATCATCATGTATCCTTCTTCTCTGTATCATCCATGCACTTTCATAAACATCGTGCAGTGAATGACGTAGCCTGGACTAAAAGGGTATTTAACACCTGCATTACAAAAGAAAAGATTATTCCCTGACTGATGGAGAGGCATAGGGAACATTTCTTCTAACAAATGTAAAGTTGTATTTTAAATGCAAAGAAGTATGGACTTGCCAAACTCTAATAAGAAAAAAGTGCTTCTTTTCTCCTTTACCCACTTTTCATCTCTTCTTTCTTCTCAAAATACATTTTCTTTGCATGAATCTGAAGTATTTTGATGTCTGGCCTCAGATGTTGGCCAACAACAAAGGAACCTCAATCCTATCTTATTGCTAAGCGAGGCTAAAAACTATGCTGCAAAAGTAAAATCAATCCGTGCAAATTTATAGCAAAAATGGGACTGATGCATCAATACCAAGATTTAGCACTTCTAGACTGCTAGAGATGTTGCTGAATTGTATGGCATTTTCATGGCAGTTTTCGTTCTAGTCTGGTTATCCAAAACCTGGAATCCCAATGTTTTCACTTTTTGGAGGATTGAAACAATTTGAAGATATGCATGCATATCTTGAAGATATGCAGCATGGTATTATTATGTCCACTTTTCAGTGGACACCAAAAAAAACCTGTGTTAAGTGGCATGATGGAGTAAAAAATACCGGTATGAAACAGGATAGGTATTGGAATGTTGGGTCCTTTCAGCTCCTGGACTGAATGTATTGAACTGAATTGTGTCGTTTTTATTATTTCAATATGTGGTCTCAGAAATGCTTGGGATAAGCTTTCTTATCACAAGGAAAACATTATAATTCACACAAAAATTCTTTTTTCTGGTATCTTATTCCCAGGTAAAAAAGTTGTGAATTCCATAGGGTCAAGCATGTGTTATGGAATGCTTGTGTCCACATATAAGACACATGACAATATTTCAACAGTTGTCTTTGTGGAAATTTCTTTGTGGAAAAACATAACAAAAGCATAAATTGTAGTTAGCTGTACTTGTGTGTTCATAAATGAAACACACTAATGAAGAAACAGCTTCCAACACCGTAAAAAGGTTACACTGAGCAAGAATTAAAATATTTTGAATCTAGGCAAAGTCTGCAAAATTTAAGTATTAAATAATGCATAATCCTTGGAGCATGAAATGTCAGAGCTGTTGCTGATAATCAGCTGTTCTGTAAAGGTGAAAGCAGAAGGATATAAGTTGATGCTTATACCAAAGGAATCACAGGATCACGGGATAATGGAGGTTGGAAGGGTGTCGTCTGGAGGTCATCCTGTTCAACCTGATTACACAGGGCCACCTAGAGACAATTGCCCAGGATCATGTACAGGCATTCTTTTTCATATCTCCAAGGATGGAGATTCCCCAGCCTCTCAGGGCAATCTGCTCCCCTGCTTGGTCACCCTCAAAGGTGTTTCATGATGTTCAGAGGGAAACTCCTTGTCTAGTTTGTGCCCATTGCCTCTGATGCTGTCACTGAGCGCCGCTGAAAAGAGCCTGGCTCCATCTTCTTTGCATCCTCACTTGAGGCGTTTACATACATTCATGAGATACAACCAAGCCTTCTCTTCGACAGGCTCAGGAGTCCCACTCGCTCAGCCTTTACTGATATGCGAGGTACTCCAGTCCCTTAATCATCCTTGTGTGGTGCTTTGCTGGACTCTTGCGTGGGGAAGCCCAGTGCTGAGTAGAGGACAAGGATCACCTTCCTCAATCACCTTGTATCACCAAGGATCACCTTGGCCTGGAGCGTGTACTGGTGCATGAGGTTATTCCTCCTCAAGTACAGGACCTTGCATTTTTTTTGTTGAACTTCATGAGATTCCCATTTACCCATTTCTCCACATCTTTAAAGAGCACGAAAGCTTGCCACGTAATACAAACACACCAAACCAAAGAAACTGCTGAACTGCAAACTGGTGTCTTGAACTGTAGGCCAGAGGTGCCCCTGCAAGCAAGCGACTGGATGTTTGGAGTCAGTGGTGCTTTGCCTTTAGTCTCACTAGACAATCAGAACAGGTGATAAACTGTCTCAGGATTGTGGTCTCTGCAGTTGTCAGTGATGTTGTGGACATCATCACTCCTAAAAGACCCTGGTTCTTCAAAAGAGCCTTTAATATGTGACTCATATTAATGAGTACAGCTCAATATGCCACCTTCAGCAATTGAAACAAATAAAGGGGGGGGGGTGTTAATAAAGAAGAAAAATGGTGTTTTCAAATACTAGTTCAGAAACTCTCTGATCACTTAATGTCGACACCTTTTTTCCTAAATGTAAATGTGAAAGAAGTACAATACTCATATGCAGCAGCATGCTTCCCACTCCAGGAACACAGAAACAGTAAGTTTGGGCATTTCTTCTGGATTGCATAATTAGGCCTTCCATCCCAAGGAAATAAAGCGGAGCGTATCTTCAAAATACGGAACGAGGTACAGCTTCCATCTAGTTTTACCCCCTATACTTAAACCAAGATTAGTGGTAATTTTTGATATATCACTGATGATCACTGTGCCCCCCAGTGTGTACTGTCATATGTATACCAACCTTGCTGCTCCCTTCTCTGGAGGATCCCCACACTCCTACTTCTTGGAAGAGTCTTGTAAGTGGCTGTAGTCTGTCTCTACCTGTTGCTGTGCACAGGCTGCCAACAGTGACATCTGCTGTTAGAGTCAGTGGCTGGGGTTGCCGTTCAATCCATTCCGCTCAGACAAAAAAGTAGAGTCAAAGCCAGAACAGGAGTGCTTAGTCTGGGTTGTGCTTGGGAAGGGCTCTGAGTGAAGGGGCATACGCTGCACGTCCTGCAGGGGCCTCAGAACAGCCCCAATAGCCACTCCAGCAGTGAGAGCTGGAAGAGGACTCTGTGATTCCACAGAGTTCAAGAAGTGTTTGGACAACACTCTCAGATGCATAATGTGATTCTTGGGGTTGTCCTGTGCAGCGCTGGGAGCTGGAGTCAATGATCCTTGTGAATCCCTTCCAACTCAGCTTATTCTATGACTCAAAGGAAGCAGCAACTGGAGATTGAGGGCTGTTGCCACCCTTCCAACTGGTGTGCCTTTATACTATTTTCAGGGAACGAGCTATTCTCAAGCTACATGTAACATCACTAATCACAGGTGCCAAGATGTTGTTAAGAGAAAACAGAGATCTGTCCAATTAAAACCAGATTTCTTAAATTTTAGATGGTTTTCATAGATCATGGGCAATCTAACACAAGCTTTTTTTTGTTTTTGGAAGAGGAGACAAAGAAATACCCCGAGGCAAGGAAGAAAATGATAATGAGTAGTTTATGAAAAGAGATTTTCTTGAAAGAAGTAAATCCTTAAATCGTGTTTCAGAAAACAAAAAATCACAGAAATAACATTATAAAAATCTCAAAAGTGCATGTATGCACATTTTGTGTCCATAATGAGACATGAAAGAGTAATGCTTTATCTTTAAGTATTTATCTTTAAGAGCTCTTTTTTGATGTATCAACATAAATGAAGAAAAACTGAAAATAGATAAAACTTTCCCGCTGTGGTGAACTTGAAGTGCTGCTCCTGCCCGTTATCCTGTAAGGCAAGAAGGAAAAAGTAGTGGTACACTGCCTTTTAATGCATCAGAGTTTAACCTCCATTCACAGTATTCCACATCTATGGAATATATTTCTCCAGCAGTCCCATTTTAATAATATATTCTAATCCATTAAGCTCACTCTAGTGAGGTTGCCATGAACCATGACATTTCCAAATCTAAGTAAAATAAAAAAACCCCAAAAAACCCCAAACAGACTGCAGAGCTAAAGTTCTTTTTCATAACCTTTCACTTATTTACAGAGGATTCATATGTTTAAATACACAAAACCATCATGACAGAATAATTATGGTGTTTTGTCATGTCGTATTTTTTGAAACCACGTCAAATACCGAACTGAAGGACCTGCAGAAAACTAAGAAACAGCAGAGGAAAATAAAACCAAAACCAAGCTATGATGGATGAAAGACAAAGTGTAATGGGCACGTCAAAACTTTGTTTTCTCTACTTCTGTACCTGACAGTTGATACTTCTGCAGCACCAAGTGATGTCCTGTTAGTCCAATGATTTCAATTCTTAACCTGATCCCATATTCTAAGTGGCATCCAGCCTGGGTACAAGGCAAACAATGTCAGTTCCAGGGTATGACAGGGCTTCTTCACTTCTGCAAAGCCTTGCTTTTCCTGACCAACACTGGGCTGTAATCTTCATGGATTGTTACGCATAATTTCTGAAATGTGAGATTATCGCAATGTGTAGTTAGGCTTATTCATATTTTTAATGTGTATCTGTATAAGCTAATTGTTCTGGGACAAGTCACAGGAGCAGACTTTCTTGAGAGCAAACACGTAGCCAGTAGGAAGAAAACTGCATTGCTAAACTAAGCAAGGATAATGGAGTACCAAACCAAGTAGGAAGGTTGCCTTCAAATGATTCCAGGAAACCCTGAGAGCTGGATGTTAGTAACTGTTGAATTTTTAATTGAAGCAAGTCAAGCAGGATTTTTTGCATCCTAAAACCTCCATCGATTTTAATTAATATATACCCGAATTAAGCATAGCTATAGCATTTCCATCTCAGAATTCTTCACTCTTGCGTTTTATCAAATGTGTTTAAATCTCATCCTGAAAAAGGGGAAATGAATATTTCTATTTTGCGAGTGTGCATAATATGATCAAATAACTTCTTAATCTCTTCTTTGGTAAATTTTCCAGGTAAAGCCCGCTTTCCAGTCACTTAATAATTTTCATTTCTCTCTTCTGACTCCACTCCAGTTAAAAGAGTTCTTTTCTCTTTGAAATGTCAGAAATAGAACTAACTTCTTATCAGTAGTCACATTAATGCCAGATATAGAGATAGGAAGCATCTATCCACCTCTGCTACAGTTTCCATTTATTTTTGCTGTAGACTGGATTAACTTCTTCTGTTACACCACCTCATTGGGACAAACTTGTGTCCAAGAATTGCTGCTGTGGCTGAAGCTCTTCTGAGACAGATTCCCAGGACTAAGGGCACCCTCCTCTACTGATAACCTGCATACTTCTACCCCAAATAACCCTTTTTTTTTTCCTACTGAATCCCTATTGTTTACTTTTTGCATCATATTCCAAAGCTCAACCCATTCCAGTGCCATCTCCCACTTTTTCACAATTTAATGTCAGAACAGGAAGTATTTTATTAGCATAATTTATTAATATTTAATGTGCCTTTTGTCGCCTACAGGACAGAAGTATTTCTTGACCATGTCTGCATTTTTTTTTTCTACATTATGTCTAATTCTGTTGTTGCTATCTGTGAATGGAACAATACCTCTTGTGATACTGGAATGTGAAAAACTTACCTAACACTAAGTCAAAATACAGGACTCAAAATAGGCCTGTATTTTTGATCTCTGATGCCATCAGAATTATTCTGAGGAAGCTCACATACATTTTAAGGTTTTCCAAGCAAGGATTTGTATATATCTTTATTTTACTTGAGTTCATTTTGATTTAATTAATGTAGCATTTAAATATTTTTAAAGGATTTTTATTCTTTTTTCACAGTTTTTAGTATAATCTTAATACCATCCGTTAATCTTAAAATCCATAAACTTTCTCCAGATAGACCCCACAATTTTCTATGATTTTTTTAAAAATAATGGCTAATAGTTATAGTGATAAGAAAAAAAATATCATTATGACCTTACTTCGGCCCCCCTGGTCTTGCTTTATGTCATTGACACTTTATTTCACAATGTGTAATTTTTGACTAACCACAAAATTATTTGGCCTGTTTATTAGTTAGTCTAGAATTGTTTTGTAAGGATATAATAATTTTTGGTTTATAAAGCAAATTTGCAACCCAAGATAACACACTCAAAAACCCCTGGGCTTAGAGAAATTCAGTAACCTTGAGTTTCTTTTGCTGAGGGCCCCTTTGACATCTTGACAAATCTCCTGGACACTTTTCATTTCCCATCTATTCCTAGATGGCCGTTCCTATCCCCAGCCCTGAACCCTGCCTCCCTTCCAGAAAATCTCAGTTATCTTTCCTTCAGGGACAGCTCAACACACCGATGCAGAATAAAGGTTTAGCATTCCTGCTCTGACTCTCCATCTGCCTGGAAGAGCTACAGTAAGAGCACAGAAATGGACATAACCCTTTACTGTAGCATATAATTTTCTGGACATTTTCCTGCCACACGAAATTGTGATTTATGGCTCAAATTAATGAACACGCTACCACCTTCTGCAGGGGTGTTTGGGTGTTTTGGAGCCACTGGTCTGTGGCATTGGAAAGCAGCAGACCCTTGGTTTCTGTAGGAGCAACACCTGGAACTCTCCTTCCTGCTGAGAGCACTGGAACAGCAGGAGGTTTTTTGTCTCCTGGACTGCAGAAATGAGCAGCCAGGCTGCATTGCTTTGCTGAACAGGCCTGGCTGGCTGCATCCTTATCCTCCCACAATCAGCAGAGCTTTAGGTAGGGAGGATTCTGTTACACTTCTCCTCTCTCAGCAAAGCAGACTAATAGGACTTTCCTTATA
Organism: Oreocharis arfaki; assembly: GCA_013398015.1. Lineage (NCBI taxonomy): Eukaryota > Metazoa > Chordata > Aves > Passeriformes > Paramythiidae > Oreocharis > Oreocharis arfaki. The sequence goes on along the minus strand of VZRR01007339.1, from coordinate 1,166,877 downwards.
GCTCAGGGTTTCTGATTTTCTACAGCCACAGGCAGGCATTACAACAGGGATTAAGCATGTTGTGGTCTACTTTCAAATTTCTTTTCGAACCACTAGCCCGGGTACTTGAGAAATACTGATCACGATCTAATAATTTTGAAATAATAATAATAAAAAATAATAATAGTAGTTGGAAAGGCTCTACAAGAAAGTGTATGTCTAAAATGAATGTAGGAAGGGGGTGAGTCAGAACCAATTATGTTAATACATTAATTATTATACACAATAAATCAACATATTATTATTATACCCAATTTATATTATTACATCCAGAGGGGAAACAAGTGTCACAAGCAGGTGAGCAAAAGGTTTCTCCTGGCAGGATCAAACTGTGCAGAGCTAGAGATCTACAGTGTTTCAGAAGGCTTGAGGTACTTTCAGAATTCAGTCTTTCTAACTGCCTATGAAGAAAAGTTTCGAATCTGTTTGCGTGCTTAGATTTTAAGATCACGTGTAGATAACAGGTTACATACATGCAGGTACAGTACAGTGTTTGGAAGAGCTGAGCCTTGTAAATCAGCAGAAGCTTGGAAACTTAGCAAAATACAATTTTAGGTTAAATAGCAAAAATAATGGTAAGTGTATATATGTATAATTTGACAATACTTTAGGTTTTGCTATTCTCTGCTAAGAATGATACCTTTAATCTCTTGCCGCATCCAAACACTTATCTGACAAACATAAGCACAATTTTTTCATAAATATTACAAAAATTGTGCCTCAAATAAAAATATTGTTGCCATGGGACAAAACTTTAGATAATATATGCAGAAGTTACAGTAGCATCCAGGAGTTCATATTTTGTATCTATTTACATTAGGGAAAACCTGTCTTAACAGTTAGCATTTTTTTCCTCAGCAAAGTGCTTTCAAAACATTTGCTAATTAAAACCTTTATATCTTTTAGACAGTAAAAGTGCTTTTTCCAACCTGCAACAGCTATGTAACTTATTTTATTAGTGGTTTGGTAATAGAGTCAGATAAACCTTTGATTTAATAATTAGCATTTATAGAGTGCTTTCTGCCTTCAGAGCACTTTGCAAACATTAACTAATTAATTCTTGCAACTAACTCTCTTGTAATTTGGGGAAACAAGTATATTCATAGACATTTGCTGATTCACCCACTGTTTGTTTCTCTCTGTCTTTCTAGGTCCTTACTGACAGTGAGTTGGCATACGATGGTGCTGAGCTCTGTATAAACTTCCACACATACCTTTCTCCATTTGTCTGGATGATATACAACATCTTTCTTGAGGGGATACCTTTCCCTAGGGCCTGACAGGTGTCAGCTCCAGAGGCTGAGTACTTGTGCCCCTTTTCCTACTACACTGTCAATGCCCTCTTCTCTAGAAAAGAATCCCAGCTGTTTGGTTTTCCTACCCTCTAATTTCAGGGTTATCCCAGCAGCAAAGCTATGAGCTGACAATGTGCTCACCTGGATGATGGCTGAAATCTTTTCACGTATTTCACATCTCACTCAGGGGTAGGTTACCCTCTCCTTTAGGAGTCCTGCATCTTTCTCATGTTCTTCTGATGGTCCTGCTCTGGAGTAGTCTGCCTTGTCATTTCTTCCCTTAGTAAGGGAAGAGTTTTTTCCTTTACTAGATGAGTAATTTTTTCTTTCAACATTTCTTCTTGTGCATTGGGCAGCTGATACTGGCAAGGGTTGGTTCTCTGGTTCAGCTGCAGTGTTTGTCATGGAGGTTGGAGTAGCTGCTGTGCCAGTCACTGGGGTTGGAGTAGCCACATGCCTGTCAGGAGCCTTGGAGTAGCTGTAGTGCATGTTGCAGGTGTTGGAGTAGCTGTAGTGCATGTTGCAGGTCTTGGAGTAGCTGCAATTCCTGTCGTTCTCTCATCAGATCCAGACACTTTCTTTTCCCCTCGTGGGTGCTGAGTAGTGTTGAGCAGGGCTTGGTTGGCCTGGGCCTGTCCCCAGCATGTTGCAATGTCTCTCTGGAGTGGTCAGGGTGATGGTGTAATTTTTCCAAATATTTTACTAATTATTCAGTTTTCTCCACTTGTTCAGAAGTGAAGTTCTGAAACATTGGAGGTTTGCACTATCTGAGGTACTTGCTCATACTATCCCCCATACCCTGCCAGTCATAACTATCCAGCGTTGGGGAGATCTCTGGCTGGTATTCTTAAATAGTTGTTTAAACACGACCTGAAACATATTCAGGAGTAGGAGACATATCAACAGGAACATGCTGGTTTGAACATCCTGAGGATGTAAAAAATTTTCAAGAGCTGTTTTAGCTGGCCTGGAGGAGAAGGGGAAGGTGAAGGAGAAAGGGAAGGTGGAGGAGCCCGGGAAAGCGTCCTCCCTTGTGTTCCCCATAGATTGGCTCTCTGAGTTGAAAAGGTAAAGAGTGTAATTATTAATAATTAATAGTTCTAAGATGGCTCCCAGCGTACTGAGATGACGGTAATGCTGAGTACAAATACCAGATTAGTTTCATGGCCAGTAATTTTATCCTGTCATAAGCCAGTGTTACAAACTACAACAAAATTACAGCCTTAATCCAGGCCCCAGAGGTGATAAACAGCACAACAGGGAACATACACAGCAAATAAAATGTTATATAACACAACCCTGAGAACAAGCACAACAGCTCTGACAGGAAATAAGTCAACATTGTGACCAGCAACTATTAAACAATTTCGTAAACACTTATAACAAATTTGTTTTAGCACGCTTTGGTCAGATCTGCTGTCACATCAACCCTTTGTGTGTTGGATGAGGCATCATGGTTTAACCAATTAGGCCACTGAACACCACACAGACACTTGCTCACCAACCTCCTGCCACAGAGATGGGAGAGAGAACTGGGGGTGGGGGGGGGAGGGAAGAGAAATATTCGTAGGTTGAGATGAAGACAGTTCGATTGGACAGAAAAAGAAGAGGAAATAATAATTATCATTATGATAATAATACTACTATACAAAACAATCGATGAACAGTACAATTGCTCAATTGCCTCATCCTGATCAATGTGCAGAGAGTTCTTGAGCAGTGGCCACTGTCTAGCTTTCCCCTAGTTTGTATACTGAGCATGATGCCATATCCCTTTGGCCAGTTTGGGTCAGCTGTACCACCTGTGTCCCCTGCTGGCTTCTTGTCCCCAGCCTGATCACTGCTGGGGTGGGGTGAGAAGCTGAAGGTTCCATGGCTTAGTGTAAACACTGCTCAGCAACAACTAAAACATCAGTATGTTACCAACATTATTCTCATCCTATACCAAATCACAGCACTATACCAGCTATTTGGAAGAAAATTAACTGTATTCCAGCTGAAACCAGGACAATTATTCTCTTCATCCTCTTCTGTACTCCAGTCACTCAGCTCTTTTTACTGATTTTGTCTGGGAGGGTTCAGTGAGGTCTGCCGAAGCCAAGCAAAGCAAAGCAAAGCAAAGCAAGGCAAAGTGAGGCAAAGTGAGGCAATGCAAGGCAAAGCAAAGCAAAGCAAAGCAAAGCAAAGCAAAGCAAAGCAAAGCAAAGCAAAGCAAAGCAAAGCAAAGCAAAGCAAAGCAAAGCTTTGTATACTAAGGAGGCCCCTCCATCTTCTCTTAACCCAGCACCTCAGGCCACTTGCTGGTGGTACGTGCATACCTCAGGAAAATGTGGCAGTTCACACGACTGGTTTGCCCACATGTGCTGGCCACAGGGTGTGACCATCAGACAAGGAGGGGACCTCAGCAAGGGGTTGCAGTGGGGCTTCTCCTTGGGGTTCCCAGCCCCTGCACCTCACACAGTCGGTGACATCCAACCAAGCAGGCGTGTGAGGCTGGGAGCAGGGAGCAGGTGATATGCAGGACTGTCAGGGTGCAGCACTGTACCTGAGTAGATCTTCCTGTATAGCGGTGCTCCTCTGGGCTCTCTGACCTCACTAATGAACTCTTCCCACTCTGGTCTGCCTGGTGTTAGCTCTCCTGGGCCATCGCCACAATATGAAGACAAAATTTAAAAATAAGCAGTATTCTCCTGCTGACAGCTTGCTTTATTTCTGCCTTGAGTACTTGCTGCTAGAAGTATTTATTATTGAAAAAGTGGAATATTGTTTGTTCCCTTTCTTTCCTATGGGTTTATTGGTTTGTGTCCTACAATAACGCAGGTTTCCTGTTTATTGCATCCCATGTAGCCACTATGTTATACTGCATTTTACTCATGTGATAGATATGTAGCTCTGTGTATGTTGCAAGTGGTATGAGGAGAGTACAAGATGCAAGAAGGCTGTGTCATGGACCTGATGGTATCAGAGGGTAGTGAGGAGTCACTTGAAGGTTTTTGACTCAGCAAGGCAAGTCAGCTCTCTTGATTCACAGGCTTTAGGAAATTTCCTGAAATTAAGATACTCTTTCTACAGAAAATAAAGGCCATTAATAAAATTTCAAAATTGATGGCTTGTATTCAGTGAAATTTAGAATTCCATCATGTACAAAGGTCCAGTTGTTTATAATTTTTTCGTTTTTCTAAATGTTTGGAATTAGTATTAGTTTTTCAGATTTTGTAAGTGTATTATTGTTTGGGTGATGAAATCATAAGCCAGAAATTGATTGTATTACTGCTGTGGATCAATTTATCTTCAACATTTAAATAAATCCGAGAAACTTCAGGACGTTTTTCATAGCTCAACCAAGTTTTCATATATCATGTGTTTTCTTTGAGCAAGAAAAACAGAATGAAACAGCAACAGAGAGATATCTGCTAAGGCACACTTCATTACATTCAGATAAACAATACAATTAAATAATGGAGGAGGTTTGTGAAGATTAGAGAATTAGGGGCTAAGAACCCCTTGGTGGTCAGCTATTTGTTAAGTATTGAAAAGTAACTTTTTGTGATTCTGTTTCTGTAAGCCGAGCCTGTCAAGTGGAGACTGCTAGGAAACAAAGCAGTGCTGTGTTTTGTAATTGGTGTGCCAAGCACTATTTCTCTATGGAAATGAACAGATTTTTTTTTAATTTGCTATTTTATTGTATTTATAATTAGCCGTCTGGAAAGAAAAGTTCTCTTTTAGCATCTGCAGTGATGCATTGATTCTTTCATTACAGCAAATACACATGACCCCCGGTGTTCAACTGTAAACAATAATAGTTACTGGCTTCATTAGGAAGCTAGCAGATGGCTTATAAGTTCTCATGGTAGCATTTATCCATTTGAGGCTTGCAGTATGCAAATGTTTGTCTTTTAAACAGGATAAAACAATGTAGAAGGGACTCTGTGCTTTGTTTTTATTAGTAGCAATTCATTTGTTTTGCAGATTTGAATCCAAGTATTTGAGTGCACTGTCAATATTTCCTGGCTGCAGGTAAAACACACTCTGGGCCTTACCTCTGCCTCTGTGCCATTTTCTGTACCAGAAGAAACAAGGCTAAATACCACTTCCAGAGCTTTGACAGAGCTGTATTTTTCTTAGCAGAACTCATGTTATAAACCCAACCATGTTTCCTTTCCCCTTTCATTTTCCTTTTCCCTTTCCCTTCCCTTTCCCCTTCGCCTTCCGCTTCCCAAGTGGTGCCCTCTTTTATCAGAGAGGCAGTACTGCCCATAGTTTACCCTACACAGACTAGGGATCTGAGTATGACAATCATTAGTGCCCTTTTTTCATTCTGAAACATTTACAGGTTACTGTCATCACCAGCCTGGTGCCCGGAGTGTGATGAACTTCAGGGTGCTTCCCAGATTGGCTGCAGGCAGTTGCAATGATTGTCAAACATAACTGCCACATTTATTATCTCAATAGCCAGAGCTATCTAAAGACCAGTTAATATTCAATAACATTTAGTAGAGCACAATAGCACTTTTAAAGCAGAGCAGTGTGTGAGCCTTTGATGGCTTTTTCTGTACTGCAAATACAGCTCAGACTCTCATTACTCTTTTCACATACTCAGTTTTGTGGGTAGTTGGAATCAAGCTACATTATCAAGATGTAGAAGCANTTTTGGAATACCTGATGAGTAACAGCTCTTTTACTGTCATCACCAGCCTGGTGCCCGGAGTGTGATGAACTTCAGGGTGCTTCCCAGATTGGCTGCAGGCAGTTGCAATGATTGTCAAACATAACTGCCACATTTATTATCTCAATAGCCAGAGCTATCTAAAGACCAGTTAATATTCAATAACATTTAGTAGAGCACAATAGCACTTTTAAAGCAGAGCAGTGTGTGAGCCTTTGATGGCTTTTTCTGTACTGCAAATACAGCTCAGACTCTCATTACTCTTTTCACATACTCAGTTTTGTGGGTAGTTGGAATCAAGCTACATTATCAAGATGTAGAAGCAGGGGTCTTATATTAGATGTGGTGTTAAATACCTTCAGTTCTCTTTGAAAGCACAGGCATGTGGTGGTGCAAACTCCCTCAAAGAGTTGCACCACTGCATTACAACTGGATCTGCACATGGAGAAGCCAATGATTACTTCATAATTTGTGTTCATTCAGTATTGGCTGCTCATGGTTTCTTCACGTAAGCATTTGACCATTGGTTTTTACAATATGAAAGTAGAAATCAGCCATTTGTTTCAGAAAGGAAATCAAAAGTAGAAACTTTTTGTAGGAAATATCTTATTTTGAGGGTTTAAATGAACCTGACTGCCTGGGTCTCATGTTTCCTCTTTGTACAATAAGGGCATGAGTATCAAGTAGGGAAATTCAAGTAAGCAATAATCTAGTGAATCTTTAGGCTTTCATATTGTATTTTCATGTTTTATTTTCAGTTTTTAAATTTAAAATTACTTTTGTTTGGAGGGATATCTGTATATCCTGGAAGAGGTATTGGAATTTTGCTTTCAGAGCATGTATTTTCACTTTTTATCCTGTTCTGTTTTATTAAAGATAGTATTTGCATAAAAAAACTTCATTTCTTCTAAGCACATCTGCTCTTGCTTCTACCTCACCTGAAGATCTAACCCTTTGCATGTGATATCTTCAATGAAGAATAAGCAGCAGGAGCTGATGAGCTTTCAAGAAATAAAGATCCTATTTTCATGCAAATGTACTAGTAATTAAAATCGATGGGAGAAAAGAAAAAGGCAACTCAATATGCAATGCCTTCAAATTTAATTTGAAGTATAATAGTTTTAAACTTTTCCATAAGAACACCCAGATTCTTTAAGTGGTTTCATTTTGAGAACAGTAGTAATTGTCATTCAGATTAATGGGTTAGTTTTTCTTGTCAAAAGACACCTTTAAAATAAGTTTAGGGGTAATAGTAAGAAGTTTTAAAGGTTGGGGTTTTTTTTTCCCTGTGGTTTGAAATAAAGTTAGTTAAATTCCTAAGTAAACTGAACTTCCATTCAAGCCTGTGGGTGAAGTATGGCTGTACTTAAACATTCAGCCTAAGGCCTACTACAATCCCAACATGACTTCCACTACAGAAAGTATGTCAAGCTGTATCTTCAGCATTTACTGTTCTGTCATTAACCATCTCACTTTCCTGAAGGAAGCAGTTTATTGAAAAACAAAGACTGTTTTTTATTAAGTTTTACCATTCCTTTCAATCACTTCAAATCTTACAAAATCAAGAAGGAGAAGATACTTTGTGGTAGTAATGCATTCCATAATTCTATCCTTTTAAAATTACTGCAGGAATTCAGAGACTTAGCTTACACCTCTTCTCTTCTCTTCTCTTCTCTTTCTCTTTCTCTTTCTCTCTTTCTCTTTCTCTTTCTCTCTTTCTCTTTCTCTTTCTCTCTTTCTCTTTCTCTTTCTCTCTTTCTCTTTCTCTTTCTCTTTCGCTTTCTCTTTCTCCTTCTCTTCTCTTCCTGGAACTTCCCTTCCCTCATTTGAGATCTTAAGCATTCTCTATTCTCATGACATGAGCACAACTCCCAATAAAATAAAGCCATTGCCTAAACATTGAACCTCATTCCATTCATCTTTGAAGCTCTAAGGCTGTAAAGTTGGAATGCATAAACAGCTTCTGCCATTTTCTTATGCTATTTAAATTCCTTACTCTGTATGTAGAACTAGTCACAGTTCCCAGGTGATACATGCATCTTTACTGATTAGAAATAAGTTTATTTCTGGTGGGTTTGGAAAGCCTGNTCTTCTCTTCTCTTCCTGGAACTTCCCTTCCCTCATTTGAGATCTTAAGCATTCTCTATTCTCATGACATGAGCACAACTCCCAATAAAATAAAGCCATTGCCTAAACATTGAACCTCATTNATATATATATATATACATATTTTAAAAGCTACATAAGTTAGCTCCCATAGAATAAAGAATTGAAGTATTGATGATTTATTGATAAAGGCTTACGTTTGGATGATGTGATGCAGGAGCTAATAAATAATGTAAGACCACCATATAGACCATAGCTTGTGACCATTTACTTATAAATGAGCTACCAGTAAGTACATTTAATATATTAATTCTTTTCAATATAATAGCATAAAGCAAGGAACTCACACTAAGTCCTTTTTTTTAATAGTACAGTGGTGAGATTGCTTCCATTTCTGCTTCTACCCTCATTTCATTTTCATAGCTTCAGTCACTACATGCCTATTAAATATATTATTATATTTCTTCCAACTTATTAGAAAGACTTATAGAAAATTTCTGGACATCTTGAAAGCTTCATAAAAGAAACAATTAAATGGAAAATTGTCCGGAACAAGATCCCAAGAAACTATTCTCAAATGCATTGGGCCTATTTGTATTCATCATTGTAGTCACCAAAAGTAGGAATAATGCCACTGATGCCAGTTGTGCTAACTGCAGATTGCTCTATTTTGCATATTCTACCAAAAATGGTTATTAGTATTACAAAATGAGCATTCAAAAGTTAGAAGCTGACAATATTATGAAAAGAAGCTTTAGTAGATTGCTTTAAGGAGAAATAGTAGGGATAATTTGCATCTTAATGTGTGGATAAAAAATCTGGAAATCTACCGAAGGTGGATATCTGAAAGTCTTTGAGGAAAAATTCTTTATGAAAATATTAGATACGAAGTATAAATCTAAGATTCATCAGAACATTTGACAGCACCTTTATATTACCATCACCCAGTAAGATGATGAAAATATCAAAGATGTGTTAAGAATTAAGAAAAACAGCCACAGGCTATTTCAAGAGAATCATAAAATAAAACCATGAGCACTGTCTGTGCTCACTTAGATAGGTTTAATAACATAGAGGAGCTAAAAAAGGCCAACACAGAATGGGTCAGCATGGCAGAGATTAGTTCATCCCCTTGCTGTGAGAAGGATTCGGATGGGACAAGGAGAATGTTTATCTTCTTCTCAGTACCTTGGTTGGCAAAAAAACCTGTCAGGAAGGGTCCCCCACAATCACTGCTTTCAATCCAATTTTCTCCATAGGCATCTGACATCAGTAGCAAGACATTGCTCTATGTAGTGAAGGTTAGAACGTACTGTGAAAAAAAGATCTATTATATTCTACTCTATTCTAGTCTAGTCTAGTCTAGTCTAATCTATTTTATTCTATTCTGTTGTATCCTATTCATTTTCCTATGTTGCACTCAGTATCTTGGTATTTGAATTCTTTCAATAATGGTATCATCTAACCTCTGTCCTAAAAATACTGGGGAAACATGGTTTGTGTCATTTTGGTTTGTGTCATTGAGGAAGGGTCTGTTTTATGGTGTAGCTGGTCTTGCAGACGAAGCAGAAGGCAGTGAACCATGTGTGATTGTCTTTCCTTTCTGCAAGAACTGATTCTATTTTTATTTCTTTCCCCTACCTCTGTCCCTCCAGAATTTTGTCTGTCATACAGGTAGATGTCATTCTGATAGGGGCTGGCAATGAAGCAACTTTTCAAGCCCTAACCACACATTCTTCATCCTCTAGATTTCAGTTAGCTTGGCCTGAGGCTGCAGAATACTGGGATCTCAGATCTTCACATTTCAAATCAATGAAAAAGCAGTATGAAGAGTGCAGAATGAATTTTATGTGACTAGAATTGACTCTGATTTTCAGAAGATGAAAAACAGGCTAGAGCATCTGGAAAGGTGCAGGTTTCACTCTGCTTTGCTGTAATCTAGGTAACTGAAGTAAGACTAATAAAGCAAGACCATTGTCTAGTGCAGTTCAACAAAGAGGAACTGCCTGAGAGCAAGCATTGGTCCCAGATGGAAAGATGCAAGAATCCACAAACCAAATCCATAATTATGGACTGAGTTGGCCACTTACTGCTTTTTATGTTCAGAGTAGACTTAGTACCTCTGTGAGCTCTTCAAGTAGCATCACTTATTTCTTAGCTTCAGCTTCAGTCGAATGTTTATTTGGGAGCTGTTCTTGATTCTAGTGAGTATGGTTATGTGTAAAGTATACTTTACACTTGCTGTTGCCTTATCTTCACAGAATCACAGAATCATTTGGGTTGGAAGGAATCTCTGGTGATCATCTAGTCTGATACCTATGCCAAGGCAGGGTGACTTAGAGCAGGTAATATAGGAACATGTCCAGGTGAGTTGAATGCCTCCAGAGAAGGAGACTCCACAACCTCCCTGGGCAGTCTGTTTCAGTGCTCTGCTACCCTCAGTGTAATGGAGTTCTTCCTCATGTTGAGGTGAAACTTCATGTGTTTCAGTTTATGCCCATCTTGTAACTCATTCTTCTTCTGCATTTGGAAACTGAAAAGGCAGATGGGAGACAAAACCCCCATGTGACTTACGTAAATCAAGGATTTGGTAGCAATAGCACTGCTTCCAGTCACTGTTCTTGAGTACACACCTTGAGGGTGAGGGGAGAATTCACACTGCAGCACTCAAAGTGCAAGGATATGCACACCAGTGGCGAGTTTAGCATATACTGCACTGGTTAGAGAGTACAGCAACAAAGAACATCACTGCTGCTTAATACATACACTTTTGAAATACAGTGCACTAAATCCCTCTTTATTCCCAGAAATACCACAACAGTCTTGCAACAAGGGCTGTCCTCTACCTCTGTTCCTCTTTCTGATTTTTTGACAATGACTGGAAAATTCTCAGAGTAAAATTAATTTTGCAATTCCATCAGTCACTGATGTGTCTGCTGGCATAATTACCAGTTCACTGCATAGAAAAACAAGTAAACTGATGGGAAAAAGTGTTAATCTTTGTCTTCCGGAAACAAATTCAAACTAATATTGTAGTTTTCAATTCTTGCCACACTCCTTTGTACTATGAGTCAGGATTTAGCATTCTCCATCTTCTGTACATTGTTCTTGTCCTTTCTAGCTGCTGCCAGATATTGAATGACTAATGGTATTTTACATTCTTACAAATAGTTTTAACATTATTTAATATAATCATATATCTAATTACCTGATGTTGTAAACTTTTTATTGAACACCACTGGGTCTTTGACATGCTCAGTACAACCCATAATTTGGGGCATAATCTCTGTTATTTTTTTAACATTCTTACTTTTAACATACTTACTTTTATACATTATAAATTTTCACTTTTATAGCATGTACATACCCACCTTTTTTCCTCCGCTGAATTTGAACTATATTGTCCTCATTTCTGTTCATGATCAGCTGTTACCTATATTCCTCACGCATCAAACTGCGCACCTTGAAGCTCTGTCAGTTGTCCAGTTCTTTAGTGTGATGAAGATGTGGATTTAATGCTAAGCTCGTTGCATTTGTCATCTTCCTTTCACGTTTATGGTCATTCCTTGGCTTTGGAAGCAAGCCAGTTTGTTGTCCAGTTGAGAATTACTTTCTTACGTTCTTACACTCTTCATTAATAATGTATCTGGTACTGGATTAAAAGCTTCCTTGGAATCCAAGTGAATAATATATGCTTCTATACTTTTGTCTGCTTTTGTTGTCATTTTCCCAAAGAAACAAAGCTAGTTTGTTATGCATGATTTCCATTTTGGTAATCTTCACACCAAAATATTAAATACTCTATTTGCGTGGCAGATCTGGGCAGTTTACCAAAATAGAAATGTTCTTCTTGTATTTTTAGATACCTGTCATAGTGCCATAAGCAATATTTAACATTTTACAGACAGTACAAAAAGCGATGTGTTTGGTACTGTACCCAGTGCAAAAATATGTTCTCACATAACAGAAATGAACTACAGCCTAATAGAGAACAAAGTAGATTCTGTCAAGAAATACTTTAAAATGTCCTGAAACATCTATTTTGTGCACAAAAATCTGCCAGTCAAGTTTTTACATCAGTTACAGTTTCAAAGAGTACCCTGGGGTGTGACTCTGTTGCAATGTGAAAACAACAAAAGAAATATGAATCTGCAAAAATGTCACAAACACATAAAATCTAAAAAGTACCCGTTAAATTTGATGAAAGAAGAATTACTGTTCCAACCTATTAGTCTGTTATATATTTAAAACTGGAATTTCTTTTAGAAGTCTTGCCACTGAAACCCCAATGAATTCCACAGTGATTCAAGGTGAAAAGAAGTCTGTTTTGAGACTTTTGCCATATGCTGTTTTTTACTTCATTGAAAATTTTGTGAGCGTGTTAAAGGTAATAAAAAATTTTGTTAGCAACAGAATTTTTTCCTTGCATACTTTGTATTTCTGTTCTTTATGATTTATTAGTGGATACAGATTTTAAATAATGACAAAAATAGAGGAAAATGTAAGCATCTTCACTGTTGGCTTCCTGAAATCCAAAAAACAGAGCCTTAGATTGTGACTCTCCAAGGCAGAGATAGTTGTGTTCTATATGCAAAGCATGGTCCCATAAACCTGACCACTACAGCCAGCTGCACAAGTTGGTAGAGCCTTGGAGGACTGATTCTCCAGCTGTTCATGTGACTTAATGATTTTACAACATTGACTGATGCATCCTAACATTGCTTCTGGAGGGTTTCTGACCCCTGGGCATTGTCCATCGTGACAGTTGATCTCTTGGACCATGCAAGCCCAAAGCCCCTTGAACCATTACCAGATGGAGTTGTCACTGGGAGCCAAACAGTGAAGTGACAAAGCTGGCATCCTCCTCTACATAATCTCGGACCAGCAGTCCCTTCTTTTTCACTCCCTTCAAAGAGGAGACATAGTTTGTAATGTATCTTTAGGGACTTCGCTGGTCTCTGGGACTGCAGCAGTTCTTCACAACAAACCTTTGTCCCACTATTAATTTTATGGTATCGCCGGAACACAGTGTAATCTCATTGCTGGCTCTCATTTTAAATTAATTTATAAATGTACTGGAAAACATATCTCAGACAGACCACTGCAAATCTCCGCTTTTGACGTCTTTCACTACGAATACTGACCATTTGCTCTGATGCTCTCCCTTTTATATTTTAACCAACTACTCGTCCATGCAGGAAGCCTCCCTTTTGAAGCTGTTATTGTTTAGATAGATGCAGGGTCCTTTAGCCTAATGTTGTTCCTAAGGAACCTCTTAAGGCCTGCGCTATACTCCCAGGGGGTGCCAGTTCTTGCTCTCAGTCCCCCCATCCCTGTCAGGATTGTGTGAAACAAACCTTAATCATAGCCTAGGCAGAGCTCAGGTTCAAAGAGTGGACCTGGAAGTGGTTTATGGTTGGGCTCGATGATCTTGTAGGTCTTTTCTTACCTGAATGATTCTATGATTCTATGAATCTACAAAAAGCAATATAGCAGATATTGCTTCTGAGATATATACATATATATCATAACTTGTGATAGGTCTTTTTCTTTCCAGACATTTTCTTCCACATTGAATCAAGAAGCATACTCTTTTCAACCACCTTTTCTGAACTTTGTCAAAGGCTAACACTGAGCTTAGGCTGAAGCCTCCTAGCATGCTTAAGGCCCCTTGAATAATGTTCTCCCTGGGAATCTCCTGGACGCCTGTCCTGCATTTCCTTGGAGTCTCTTTTCCACCCTCAGCCTCATCACCCTCTGTAAGCTTTCTAATTTTTCAAACCTTAACCCTAGACCTTATGACTAGCCTTTGCCTGAAGCTGGATTCATGGTACTTTCAAATCCTATGCACTAAAGGCATCATGCCTTAAAAGAGGAGGTACAAATGTAGTGTTAATCCTGTTAATGTTTTAATAATCTAATGGTACAATTTACCCCATTAATGCAGGAAAAATACATTAACAATACAGTTAAACTTGTTCCTATAAACTTTATTTTTCCTACTCAGTTTCTGTGGTGTTGTGTTCACCTTCTGCATATCCAATGGTTGACAACTTCCATCTTCCTTTAAAAGATTGCTTCAGAAATGGACGTGTCATTGGCCTCCTGTGTCCTTTGATGGAAAGACGTTGACATTCACAGTAGTAGTCTCTTTCTCCTCTGATTTGGGATCTGCTTGGGTTTTCTTGCAGCAGTTTGCATCCTTCTCATTGGTAAAGTCTGAATTTTTCCCCACAGCCCCTTTCAATGTAAGAAGCCACTGTTACAATGGGATAGTTACGCTTTTACCATATAAAGTATACACAGACTGTGGTCAACTCAGGTAATATTCTCTTGACCACTAGATGATTGTCATAACACACACATACACACACAAAAGAAAAACCCCAAATTAAAATCAGCCCATGTCAAGACAAGCCCAGACAACTCCTGAAACCCAGCAGTATCAGGTCACTATGGAATGTCTGGCCTTTTACTTGTATTGACAAAATCCTATTTACTAAGCTACATCTGAAAGCACTGAAAATAGCAACACAGTGAATAGTGTCTCATTTTACCAGTTAAAGCCCTTTTCTTTTCTGGGCCTTTTTCTTTATTTGAGAACAAGAGTCACGCTCTTTGGAACATTTTTTTCCTTAGTCTTGCCTCAAGGCCTATGTCAGACCAGGCTGAACTTGCTTAGGATGCCCTCACATAATGTGCTCCCTATAAACCAGCACCCCAAGTCCTGTCTTGGCAGTCTTATTTTTCCTACCTTCAGTCTTACCACCCTTATAGACATTTGGGTTCAGAAAACCCTAATTGTAACCTGAACTCCTGTCTTTTGGAAATCAAAGTAGGCTGTATCAGTATCATCACGCCCTTATAATCCACATCCTTTTTGGCTCCTTTGATAAACTTTCATTAGAATTGTAAAGCACTATCTTCCTCAACAGAATGCTAACTCTTCCCAAATAAATCAGATCTAGCCAGGTGTCTCCTGATTCTGTTTCTTATCGAAGCTTCTAGTAATTTGCCTCGTACACATCAGACTTGGATTCCTACTATTTCCAGATTTTCCCTGGAACCTTTTTAAAAAATCGATTTCGCATCTGCTGCCTTCCAGAAGCAAAGCAATTTTAAGCAATAGGTTAAACCCTGCAGTGAGTAATTCAGCTCTTTTGTCCTTGAGTTCCTTCAGAAATTTGGAGTGTATACTATATATTCCTGGTGATTTTCACTTTATCTATTTATTCCATAATCTCTTCAATTTCAGACTGCTCTTCAGATGAGTTCCCTGCCAAGAAGGGTTCTGGTTTTGGAATCTTCCCAGCTCCTTCCACAGCGAACACCAATGCAAAGGGTTCACTTAGCTTGTCTGCAATGACCTTGACTTCTCTGAGTACTCTTTTATGCCCTGAAAACAAACTGGCCTTACAGATTCTGGCAAACTTCCTGCTCCTGATGTGTTTTGTAGTGAAAAGGATTATTAGTTTTGATTCCTTTGTTAGGTATTCTTCAGGTGCTTTTTGGTCTGCCTTATTATGTTTTCACATTTAACCTTGCAGAGTTTGTAGCTCTTTCTTCTTGTGTCATTTGAACATGACTTCAGCATTTTCTAAGATAGCTTTTTTGCTTCTAACAACCTTACTTACCCTGCTGGTTAGTTACACCAGCTTCCTTTGCCCTTTCTGAAGTCTTTCTTAAGAGAAAGTACGTACTTTGACTATGATATCTTTAAATAGGCTCCTTGGTGCTTGTGCAGAGTTGAGACTTGGAGCTGCTCTTCTCTTCATTTTAACAAACTTCCTCTTTCTTACTTTGTTACTCCTTTTGAGTTAAAACAGAGTTGTAGGGAAGAAGTGCCTGGATGTAAGCCTCTAGCTGTTCCTTGACCATGATCTAGTGTAGATGTTTTTGAAGGAGATTCCTGGCAGGGTTCTCTTCCTCAGAGCTGGATCTGTAGAGAACAAAGAAATAAAAATATGGGAAGATATGGGGCAATATGTGCTGTTCTAGGACTTTCTGTGTGCTTACTTGCCCTTGCTTTTTTCCCCTAGTCTTATGGATATTTAATTCACACAGCTGCCCTGTGCTTCCCTCCCTTGTAGCACTACTGGTTTTAGTGAACAGTTGTCCCTGTTTGTATTTTTGTGGCACTCTTGCTGGCATCACATCTGGAATGACAATTGTAATGAAAGTGATGCTAGCCTACACAGTCAGGTTATAGGTATGCCTTGAGCTTCCCTGCTAAAGCACCAGGGACAGCTCTTCATGGTACGTGTTCAGTGACCCAGATGTGTCACAAGTCTGGCACACACAGGGCCAGAGGAACCAAAGGGAATGGCTCGGTATCGAGGCCTCTGTGCAGCAGCAACCGTGAGATTGCAGTGAGTGATCACGAGACTGAGCAGAGGGAAAGCGTAGGGGTCTCCTCTCATCAGCCTCATATAAGGGAGCATAAGCCTTGGGTAACTCAGCTGCCAGTCAGGCTCATAGGAAGATCCATTGCTCAGGGTGATGGCCTGCTTGTCTGGATGCACCATACCTCTGGGTATGGGGAACTGACTGCCTGGTCTGGGAAATCTCTACCATATCTGTACCATGGCTAAGACACTGCAGTTACAGCATTAAAAAATCAGCAACTTTTCAAAATAATGAGGTGTAAAAATAGTAACAGGCAGGGGTTCTTCTCACTTCCTTTCCATGGAACTTTTTAAGACTTTGTTCTAAGGTTTTTTAACACTCATATTTCTCTGCAAACCAATTCAGAAACCTTTTGAAGACCTTAGGAAAAGATGAAAATACTTCAGCCAAAAGGTGAATTCCAAAAGTTTAAACTTTTCTCTATGCCAGGGCACTTTCCAAGTGATGGAAACCAGTGAGAAAATTGAAAGCTTGGGTTCTGCCTACCATTTTAATTTAAAAAATATTGTCAAATGTGAAAATAAACATGTAGGATTAACCCATTCTGACATATTCTAAGTTTGGGATCAAAGAGATAAGCTTGTCACAGTGGGCTCCCACGGAAGCTGGGGAGATAAAATTCCTGAGGCTTTGATCAGCTTTGGCTGATCCTGAGCTGTCATTCAGTGGTTTATATCCCTGGTATATATAGTCATGGTTACAGTACGTTCCTCCTTTAATATGCACAGATCTCTGCTCTGCAGAAAGTAAAGGATTTTAGGCTCTTTTGTAAGATCACAAATAAAGATTAGGACCTTGCGTAGCATAAATACTGGGTTTTATTTATTTGTTCTCTAGCAGTGAGGCACCACTGTTATGGGTGGGATTTCTCCTCTATCAGTACACTTGCTATATCCCACTTCCTGCACTATCCATTTTGAGCTCTACCTATCTTAGTTATTTTTGTTCTGTGCATTAGTATTTGCCAGCGGGTGGTCATGAGTACAACAGAAATTCTGTGCAAGCAGCTGGTACTTCTGACAAGGTTTCCTTGGTC
This sequence comes from Oreocharis arfaki, assembly GCA_013398015.1. Classification (NCBI taxonomy): domain Eukaryota; kingdom Metazoa; phylum Chordata; class Aves; order Passeriformes; family Paramythiidae; genus Oreocharis; species Oreocharis arfaki. The sequence goes on along the minus strand of VZRR01007339.1, from coordinate 1,149,329 downwards.
CTACTGCTGTTGAATTATCAGGAGAATAGAGCAGAGAAACATTTTTAGAAAGCTGTGTTTGATGCCAAGTGGAAACAAAGACTACCTCAATCAAGAAACCTTTCTTTCCTGGGTACCTGATGCACTAAAACTAGCTAGATATAAATGGTTTTATTAACGTTTTCTCAGCTTCAGGCTTTGAGAATAAAAGCATTAGCTCTTACAGACCACAGTAGTTCTCGTATAATCCGCAGCTCATTTCAGCAGCTATCACCTTTCATTTGTCAGCTCAGAAAAATTGACAAACTCAATCCAATGTTTGTTATTGACTGCAAAAGCTGCTGTTTTCCTGGTAATTATCTTAGTTCATGCCACAAGTCTGAATTTAGGTGAATAATTCAAATTCTTTTGGAGTTATATGAGTGTTAGCTGTTTCATTCCTCTGTGTTATGCTAGACAAATCTGGGTCCTATTTAACATTTCTAATTTTTTTTTTTTAATCTTCAAGAAAATTATTCTTGTCAACCTATTCCATTAAAACACAGTTTTGGAGCAAGAATTTACTCATGGAAGCGTATTGTTGTCTTTGCATAAGCAGAATTTATGAGTTCAGCTCCTTTCCCCAGCAGATTAAAATTTGACTTTGTTTGCTTTGTGATTTTAGAGGCTTTCAGATTCACTTAGTTCACTTCTAAAAACCAGTTAAAATTCACTTTTTATCTACAAAATCTAGAAAAAGTAGGGGGGGCTTTCTAAATGATAACTGATATTTTCACACTAACATTTATTGGCTCAACCTTTTGGAAAACCCTGAACTATCAGAAGATTTGGAACAAAATAATCAGAAGTAGTAATTATGAAAACACCATGGAAGGAAGAGCTTTGATAAACAAATAGTATAATAATAACTGAGGGGACAGAGGAAATTCATGTTTGATAAATTGCACTTTAAAGTTTATCTGGAGTTGCATTTCTTCACAAAATTGAGGGCAAAATTATTTTTTTTACAAAAATTAATGGTTTTCTAAATTTGGAATCAATTTGGAAGAATATGGCCAAAGAGGCTGCTCTGTCATTAAAAGACTGAAAAAGACTGCTTTTTAATTATGAAAAATCTAGAAAGATAGCATTCTAAACACACTAAACAGTAGCCACACCATAACATGAAACTTATTTGGATTAAAAAAGAATTTTAATTTTATCTTGATCTTGAAATGTAGGCTTGCAAACTGTAGAAGTGTTCAAACACTCCAGAAAATGAGTGAGGTAGATGACATGATGAAAAATAAGGGGAAGGTCAGCTTGGACTAGGACAGATCACAAGACTGTAAAAAACTATGTTAATGTAGTATATAATTACGTTAATCTAATATATATAATACGTAATGGTCAATTTTAAGCTAGTGATTTTTATTTATATTTAAATAAAGTTTTGAAAAGACAGGATAACAATACATTTTTTGCTTTGCTTCTGTAGTTAACATGTGATTGTAGTTGTAAATGCTTGGGTATCAATGTTTTTTGCTTGACTGATAAGAAGTTAAACAATATAAAGGGCAATAAACTGAAATGGGGTTAGAGTTCCAGACAATTTTTTGCAGCTAATTTCTGCAAATAGGAAATAACACAGACTACACAAATCTGAGACTCCAGCATTCTACTGCCTGCCCCCTGAAATATGTGTAAACATTGTATGGAATACACTGCTGAAATAAAACATCTGTGGGTACAGTTTCTGCCCATGCTTAAGGCAATTTATGTTTGTTTTGTATCTTGAATTGTGAGAGTTTGAGTCCCTCATCCTAATATTGAGTTCCTTTAATAATATCTAACCTTGCTATTCTTATTATTCATGTAATAGCATAATTTTTTAAAAGTTCTGTTTAGGTCTTGCCTCTAAGACATCTTTCAGACATGAGCTTACAGGCTAATTATGTATAAAAATTTTTTTAAAATCATTATTATGTGTGTCAATTTTTTTGTTTCTCTGTGTGTTATATGATAAAAAAAAGGTAAATAAAGATAAATATTTTACCTAGTCATAAACATTATATATGTCTGCTATGGTAGTATGTCCTCATATCTCCATTTGCACCTTAACATGGAAGCATCTTATTACCTTTGCTGCCTTCCATTGTATTGTTTCACCTTCTGTTGTATTCTTTCAAATCCTGGTAACAAGAATACTGAGCACAGTATTAAAGAGATGCTGATGGAAATGTCTCATCTTGCAGCATTTCAGAATAACAGAAAAAGCAAAGACATTTTGTTTTTAATAACATTCAGAGAATATGAATTTCACCATATGTTTTGGCCAACAAATCTAATTCTTGGGATTCTTCTCAGGACTGGATTTATGTGCAATTGTCCACTAGAGAGCAGGCTGAGACCAACAAACTCATTTTGTTCCTGTCATAAACTGACTTTGAACCCAGGTGCCTTAATGTACATCGTTAGTACATTAAAGCACTGCACCTTCCAGCTTCAGCTCCTGAGTATATATACTGCTATCAGATTTGATGGATATAGCTTGTGAAGCTTAGTGACCTAGGGTGGTGATAATAAAGTATTCTGGAACCTGGATAACATTTTATTCTGTCACTATGGTTTTTTTGCTCTGGTGACATCAACTAATTTGTAGTGCTTTGTAGGAAATTTCTGTATCCGGCTTTTTAGCCAGAGTCTCCGTTTCCTTACACTGCTCTTACTCTTCTCTGTCAGAGTGAATTTCTTTCAGAGACAAAATATTGCTCAATATTGATCCCAGTGTGCTTGCTAATTTCAGGTTCTTGTACTGCAGATCAGCTGAACTGCTGTTCAAAATATTGAAGAATTTTCTAACAAAAAATGCACAAATAAATTGACTCATATAATATCTCCCAACAAGAATCCTCTGTTCTCTAATGCTTCAAAAGACCAATAAAGTCAATTTAACAGACTCTGCATAAAACCATTTTTATTCTAAAATGTTGTCCTAACAAGAGTAGCCAGTTTTCACAAAGTTCATAAAATTCTTAGGATTTTTGGCCTATTTCTTATTTTTGCCTGTGTAGGACCTTCATCTTCTGTGGAAAAATGCTCACCCTGGAGGACATATATACCAGCAGAGAGATTTGGAGTTCTTTTTAATATCCCTATAGAACCTATTGAAGTTTTTGTAGAAATAATAGGCAATTTTTTAGTTTACTTTCCTGTAAAGGAGGAATATCACATATCAGTTCCCTTTTGCTTCCTCAGTTTTGAAAAAAATAAAGCACATCTGTTATTTAATTTTTTTATCTCCCTAGGCTGCTGTGAAGGCTGGCTTCAAAAGACAGTTTTTCTTCAATACTTTGAACCCTAAAAACATTCTGTTGTATTCTGAGAAATAAGAATTGGATAAATCTAACTAATGTCTGTCTTCCCTTTCCACAGTCTATAGCCCATCAACTTTTGAATTCCTTAATGATCCCTGCTTCAAAAATCACACTCTGCTCTTTGCCTTCTTTACCTAATCGTCTCTTTTGTACATCACAAAGCTGCTGTGGCTCCACGCTAGAACTGCTCACTTACCATGTACTGTCTTTGCCATCTGAGTCAATGTCTTCCTAATGTGTATATGTTTTTATTTATAATAAAAAGTTATAAAGTTTTAAAATTACAATGCCAGTAAAAATTTGGATACAAACTGAAAGATAAAAATCTTAGTAGTAGCAAGTGCTCAGCTTGGGCTATTTCAGTCTGAATAAATCATGTTTGTCTGATGTAGACAACTAAAAGCAGAATCTCATAATAGGAAAGTGCCAGGAAATATTGAAAAGGAATCATGCTGTCAACTCTGCTTAAGAAATAAATTAGGTTTACTAATGGTTATATTTCCCCTCATATCTACAGAGGGAGAACAGAGTTCCTGTTCTTCCAAGTTAGGATGTCAAACGTATTTCCTGACAGCTCCAGCTCACTTTTCGTTATTGATAAGTTAGAGCAGCATGGCTGTTAGCTGCTCTTGTGTAATTAGTTCAATGAGTTTAGGAAACAGCCAGAATGTAGAAGAGATGAAAAGTAGTCACATATAAAATAATAGTGGCACCTGAGCTCCCTCTGCCCTGATGCCAAGCTGACACTCAGGATGCTACAAAATCAAGGCATCATGACTTGTGTCTCACAGTTCTCTTGGTGTTATGTCCTAGAGACGGAGCAGTTCTCCTCCTACTGACGAAGGAAAATACCTTTGATGCTAATTTGGGGAATTGGGCATCTTGGCAATTTGAAAGGCAAGTAAGTTGAAGGGATTTCATCATGCTGAGGTGAGATACAGGACAAACCCAGAGTGAGTGCAGCAGTTCATTTTGGGTTTTTAAACTTGTTTAATTTTGCTAGTGTATCTGAGAATCCTGAGATATTGTCTTCCCCCACTCTCCCCTCCCCATCCACAGGTTAGCTGAATGGGTAATTCATCTCCTGTCACAGGATGGATTTAGCATATTTACTTAAAACCTTCCATGGTAAATCCCATGTAAAGATGTAAGAAAATGATTCTGTATAGCAGCTCTTATATGAAGATCAACACACTGTAATAATGAAATCTAAAGATACAGTTAAGATAAATGACAGGAAATTATACATAAAAATAAGAAGATTCTGTATAGAGGAAATCTAAAGCTTATCATAAAGAAAAAAAAATGAGAGAAACAAGAAGCTTGGACAGAAATTCCACTGAGGTTAAAAAAGACAAGCATAAGTGAAATTCGTAGCAGGAGAAGAAAAGGAAAGACTACTAACAGTAAATGAGTTTGCCCAGATATGAAAGGATATGTGTATTCAATATAATTTGTATGGAAGAGTAAAGATTTCTGTCTTCGGAATGTGTCTGATGTAATGATTACAGATAATGTTATTTTTCAGTTGGAGTTTTTGCAAGCTGATACACTGCAAGAGATTTTGGGACTTGGGGAAAATTCATGGATGTAGTATGAAAAGCTACTACGTCATCACAGGAAAATCTTGCCAAATCCTAAGGGGTGGAAATAGAAGATAATTTTCTTAGATATTAAAAATAGCCTTGAAAAATAAGGGGAAGGTAACAGAAGAAATAGAAAGCTGTGAAGTATGTAGGCAGCTGCTGAGTCCAGAAGCAGCATGCCAAGAAAGTGAAATTTTATACTGAAAGCAGAAAATTAATTTCTCACTTCTAACTAGGGGATATCTGTGATCACGACTAGTACGGGTGGGCAAAGAAGGTAATTCATGTTTTGGAAGGAATCACTAGGATTGCCAGAAGACTTGCAGTCTGAGACTTTGTGTCTCAGTTTACTTGCCAAAGGACAACTTAGCAAGATTATCTGTGATTTCCATTTCTGGATGGAGATAGGAAAAAAGTTCACATGCAATATCTTCCATTTTTCTAGCACCCATCTTTGTCCTGTTATCCTGGTTTTAGCTGGGATAAAGTTACGTTTCGTTCCTAGTAGCTGGTACAAGAAAGTAGTGTGGTTTTGATTCGGTATGAAATTGTATGAGATTGCATAAAAAGGGGAATTTGGATGCAAAGGCAGGTACGAATGGAAGAGGAGTCTCAAAAGTAGAGGACTGGTCAGAGACAGATACAAACATTAGGAAAAAACAAACAGAGAAAACATCAGCAAATAACACACAGCATACAGAAAGAGCAAATCTAGCTGGAGAATATACTGATACCAAAGAAAAAATGAGGTGATCAAGGTACTGCAAAGACAATATTTACCTGAACTAGAACCATCAGTATGAATAAAACAAGAAAACAGTCAAAATTAGGAAATCACCATATGTCCGTAAAATTTTTATGTGAGATGAAAAATAGTGTACTTTTAAAAATTGATCAGAAGACTGTTTAAAGAATATTACTTATATACTAATTTCTGACCCCAGTCAGAATAAAGTGCAAAAATTTTGGACTTAGGGAATTTTGCAGAATTTTGTCTGGAAGATTGAGAATGTGATACTCAAAGTAGTGTCTCACTTGGACAGGAAGGAAGAAAACTTAAAACTAGCACTAGACTCTAGTTTTCAAGGAACAGATGCTATAGAAAGGTAACATAATAAACAAGTCATCAAAATCTAAGAGTAGAGAAGAGTAATGATTTCCTATTAGGACATGAAAAGCAGAGAAATACCTTAATATTGGCTTGATTGATCCTGACAGATACTCACCATGCACAAGAATCTCTGGCATTTAATGTTTACAAATCTGTTAAAAGGTAAGCATCTAAACACAGATTTCAGTGTCCTGAATTTTGGGACCTGAGTTTGAAAATACTGAATTTGCAACGGGCTTCCATCTGCACCATAATTACCATGATATCATCCTATTTGTTTTTAATCAAAGGCTGGTAATAAGTTGCATTTCTTACCATCCTTATTAAGAAGTAGTTCCAAAATTGTATAGTATAAAGAGTTAACATGCTAAAGTTAAAAATCATATAATAATTCTGACATAGTCATGCTCCCTATATAAAATGCTACAATATAGAAATCTAACAATTTATTGCAGTCTTTTAATGGGCTGGTTTGCTAACAAGCTTCTGCAGCTAACCCTGTTTAGGTCTTCTGCAAGGGTGTTCCAAAATAGGACTTAGTTCACAGTACAAACCTGACATGGCAACAAATGTTATTTGAGGAAGCCATAACTTCATATTATTTATCAGATTATCTATAGAAATTCGGAACTGCAGCATATCCCAGAAGCTGCGTTTGTATTTAATGTGTTCCTCAGACTGTAAGCCAGTATAGATGGAAAAGGTTGACTCAGGTAGAAATTCCTATTTGGGAAAATACTTAGAAGATGAGTCTTACCTAAAAAATAACATTCTCTAGCTATGGAAATTATTCTGTCCATGAACAATTACTTCTCTGTAAGACAGAGAAGATAAAAAGATATACTATCATATTTATTTGTTTGTCTTTCTCTTCAAACCTAGTAATTAGTTCCTGAAAAATCCATTCTATTAGAGAAAAAGACTACAGCTCATTAGCAATTTTTACTTTTCCCTTAAGTTTTGAGAGTGATTTCAGGGTGGACTACCAAATTGCATGCTCCATATTCTGGCAAATAGCAAACATTATTCTCTGAGCAACAAGTTATACATATGGTACATTTGGGGAGATATCTTGCTTGCCAGCAAAGTTAAAAGAGTCTGTTGGCAAGCAGCAAGAAAGTGAGGAGGGGGTCTGTAACCTGGGGGCTCCCCAAACTCAACTTAATTTGCTTTTATCAAAATTGACAAAAGGTAGACGTGAATGTTTCATAAGAAGTAAGCTAAAAATATAAGCAATTTGACAGATGGTTATATATTTAGCTTGTCTTTCAAACTTGTATCACTTTTCGTTAATAAGAGCATCTAAAGTATTTGTAATCAGCTCAGATTGTTTATTGACATCTCTCCAGCAAAGTTATGATAGTCCACGCTTGGGACCTTGTTAGGAAATGAGACACAAACAAAATAACTTATGAAAGATTACCTGAGATACTCGAGGCTTTTTGACATACGTCCTCCTTCTATGGAACAAGAGAGAAACGTGCAAGGACAGGACTAGAGTGTCAGATAAAAATTTAAAAGGAATTCGGCCTGTTTGGATGCATGTCTGCCTTAACAGGGGCTTTGAGTTATAGCCCTCTAGTTCTGTCACAGAGGTCTGAATGGTTCTGAGGCAGATGAGAGGTTCAAACAAACTTCTAGATCTCAGAAGTAATGGAGAGGAGGATTCGAGCAGCTGATCCATGGTAGCTGCTGCCTTTGGAAAGCAGACAGCTGCCAGAAAAGTCTTATGAAACCTGCCAGGCAGCATGACTTTGCCCCACACCTGTAGTAAGTCGATCTACCTACCCTCAGCACAACCCTGTGTTTTAGAACACAGGATCCTGGCCTAAATCTTACCTAGTCCAGGTGTACCCTTCTTCCCATGTGTGCTTGAAGAAAGAGGCTGTTACGTCAGGTGCAGTAGCACAATGTCAGAAGAACAGTCACGGCTTGAGAAGTTTCCAGTACAGTTCATTGAAAAAACCTTGGGGAAATAAAAACGTAGCAAGATTTCCAGAAGATATGTCATTTAGTAATGTTATAGGAGTCTACTAACTAAAATTCCACCGAAAGTTTTCCTCTTCAGGCTATATATCACTGCTGTATTATAGGTAGTAGTAGTAGTTAGTAGATGTTATGGTTTATTCTCAGAATCTTAATTATGAAAAATAACAGATTTGGCATGGGTAATTGTGGCACTACAATTTTAATTCATACTTCAAGAGTGCAGAAACAGATACACAGATAGTAGAGAACTTTTTGAACTGAATTATGCTATTTTCTTCTCCAGATTAATTGGGTCTCTAACTCTCTTCGTGATCAACTGTAGTCAGGCCTTTCATTTCATCTTCAGGCTTATGCTTTCCTGAGTGATGCAACTTTCATTAAATTTGTTTTCTTTTTCTTGCATTTAAATAGTTCCTTTTCATTCATTAACAAATCATACACGAACATTCGTTGTCCATATGAAATTATGCCAATAGAAGTCTTGCAAACTAAAATAGCTATATGTTTTCCCACTCTGAGGGCTGGAAAACTTGTCAGTTGAAGTGTAACGGGTTGCTTTTGCCAAGTTTTCTGGTTACAACTGAATAGAGTATCTGTGAAATTAAGTAACATTTGCATATTTGATGGTTTGTCAGTTGTTTAAAAAAAAAAGCTAACTGATACAGCAATCTTAATATTAAAACATATTAGCCATGGTTTCCTCTGTGTTGATCACTGCAGGATCTCTCTGTTTTGGCATAATTTCAAGAATAACTATGAGAATGGCAGGTTCCTTGGCTTAGCCATCTTCTTGCACACGTTGGTGTAGTAAGGTACCCGCTTGTGCAATTTGCTGTGCTTATAGTCGTAAGGGGGAACCATAAAGACAGCTTCTGAGATAGGACTTCTGTGTACCCAGTTTCCCAAAAATTTTTCCTGTTTTCCAAGCTGAAGCATCCTCCTGGATGAAGAGGAAAATTTTTGACCAGGCTGCGGGAAACCATTCTCTCAGCCATGTCTGTTGACCACATTCAGATCAGTGGTGCAACTCACATGCGGTGTGAACCCATGGCTTACGCACACAAACCCCTCTTGGGGATGCTCTCAAAGGCAAGTGTTTTCCTTTTGTCCATCACTGAGTTCGCTGCCCCTGTCACTGCCTCCAGTGGGAACCGAATTGGTCACGTTCGGCTGGGTTCGGGCAGTCTTCACTTGATGCCTCGCAGCCCCGTGGAGCGAACATGTGTACCTTGCTCCCATTTGAGTGCTTCCGTAAAGGCATGCCCTAGTGGCAGCCAGCCAGCCAGGGTAGGCAGCTTCTCACAGAAGAAACACAAACACACCATACCAACATTTAATATTTATTATCATACCTCTTATTTTGCCCTGTAATGGGTTATATAGATATATGTTCAGCTACCTGTGCATGCTGGGAGACTTCTAAGACCTGGCAGCAGCTGGAGGTATTAATAAACCATAACTCAATTTCCACATCAATTTCACATCCAGAGAACAAATAAAAACTCCGATTTTTAGACCTTTTTAATATGTTATTGTCAAGCTTTAATAAATAGCATTTACCTCAAGAGCGCGAGCTGGGTGAAAACCCCCATGCCGGTGTCAAAACATAACATTGGAAGCAACATCTGTCAGAAAATTGGAGAGCCATTCAAGTAACTGGTTTCTAGTGTCGCGGGGGCTCGCAGCAGCCCAGGATGGCACTGGCCTCGTCCGAGCCAGCGGGATCAGCTCTCGCGCGCTGCGGGCGCCTCCGCCGCCGGGCTCCGCCGGGCTGCTCGGGGCGNGGCAGCGTGGCCCGGCGGGATGAGCGGCCCCGAGCCCGGCCACCACCGGAACGGGTACGCGAGCGCAGAGCCCGCGGGAGGCATTCCCGGGCTCTTCCCGCCCGTCATCCCGCGGCTCCCGCTCCCACCCCCACCGTGCTCCCCTCGCGCGCCGGCTGGATGAACTTTTTCCGGCCGGGCCGGGCCGCGCCGCTGCCGCCCGGGGGTGAAGCCCAGGTGGCGAGGCCAGGCGGCATCTGGGGACGGGAGACCGGGAAGTTGGAATCCTCCGGGACGGGAGGGAAGGAAAGCGGAATCCCCCGGGACGGGAGGGAGGGAAGCTGGAATCCTCCGGGGCAGGACGGAGAGGCAGGGGGAGGAAGGTTCGCGCAGCCGGCGGCTCCCCTGGGCAGCGCCGGCCGTCACCGTGCCGGGGGAAAGCTGTGCCGGGGGGCGAGGCGTTTGCTGAAGCCCCCGAAGGCCCTGTGGTGAGGGCATGGCCTGTTTTACTTGGGTTCCGTAATCGTTGGGAAAGGAAAAAGGGTGTCGTGTGTTCATTGTTTCCGGAAGTGAGTACCGGCGTGAGTAATATGCAATTAATTAAAGTCAGAAGTGACTCTGTAAAAGTGAAGTACGTTCATTGAAGGGAAGTGTTCTTGTACTGCTTAACTGAGGCTCAGTATTCATGCACAGCGTTTATCTTTACAGGTTTGGTGGGTTATCTCCCAAGAAAATTTTGAATATGATTAATTTTCAATGCACTGAGCATTGTTTTTCTGTAAGAACAATTGAGTTTTCTCTTTCAAAACCTTTCCTTTCGGTATGAAATATGTAATGACCATATCTCAGTATCTGTATGAGGGGAAAGGTGAGAAGCCTCGAGTAAAGGAAATCCCACATTCTTTTGATCTAATACTGTTCATAAAATATAAGATTTAAAGAAGAATCTTGTATTGAAGGTCATCAAGAGCCCATATCCTGTTTGGCTTTTGGGGAACAAGAACTTAGCCGAAGATATTTATTTCTTATTTTTAATACGCATTTCATTTTTTACCTTCATTTCTGCGATTTCAATGCCAAGGTATTGGTAGTTGGTCTTCAGTAGTATACTTGATGCTGGGGAAAAATACTGCTAGAATACAGTTGTAACGTAATGCACATGACATCAAAGATAAGGAAGGAGACGAAAAACTTTAAAAAACATGTAGGTTGATCTCATACCCACCAATACTCCAGCTGTGCTATATTGTTTTATAGCTGACTGTCATATGAAAAAATTTGAGGTGATAAATTCTGTTTTAGGATTCTCAAAAAAATTTCATTGTGGTAGACCATTTTTTAAAGTAGCTGAATGATATTTGTTCCTTTTTCAGATGGTGTTACAGCTTACTCAAAGCCTAGATGGATGAAAAAGAAGTGAAAAGGGAGGCACTGTTCTCTAGTCACAGAATCTTTTTCTCTATTTTCCCTTGAAATAATCTTTACAGATTTTCTATGGACTACTAATTATTCTAAAATTTTGGGGGGGTTTTTTTCTGCATTGTTCTTAGCAGTATTCTTCATAGCTTTCAGTTTCTATTATTTTTGTTCATAAGTTCTTACTGGTGATGCTAAGGGTAAGCCTTGGTTGCCTGTTTACAGCTAGCTATAGCATTTTCTAGAGTAGCTTTCATTCATGCAATTCTAGAACTTGCAAATGAGCATGAAGAAGATTATCAGCTGCCCCAAATCCATAAACTAATTTTCATGTGTGTGCTTGACTGCTAGCCAAGGCCTTGGCTTCTACTCAATCAGAAATTAAGTGGTTTATACCCATTTCACACTCTTGAGTTCTTGTGCACTGAGTTGAGGGAATTATCTTGCCAAACACAGTGATGTTAAGTAGAAGTAATTGAGTAAGGGCTTTGGGGGGTTTTTATGTTCTCTTTGATGTAAGCCTTCTGCTTATTTTTTAGATACGCTCCTCTCCCTGTGAAGTTGGTGCTCTGAGGGACCTCCACTTACATACAGTTCTGTATTTATTAGAAAAGTAAATACTAGCTTTTGTTATGTTTTGAATAAGTAGAGTTGCTAGGGAATAATTTAACAAAAGGAGATCTCATGACCTGTTAGTTCAGAGTACTGCTGTCTTTCTGGAGCCCTTTTCCCAGAATGTTTTATTCAGTGTGGTTCTGCGTTGTGTTTCATCCCTCTCCAAAGACACCACTGTGAATGTCACTTAGCCAGGAGTGATCATTTAAAGTCCAGTTGTGTTTTATATTTTGTAAATCCCTTTTTTTCTGAGATATTTTAAATAATCATATAGCTGAAACACTTTCTTGATGTTTCAGTTAACCTGTCAAAGTTCAATTTGGCACAGAGTGGTGTGAAGGCATGTCTTTAATCTCTTCTTTCTCTGAGCCCTTTTCCTCCTTGGTAGGATATAGCCCCAGTCCTTGAGTTACAGTGATTCAAGCCAGTTTGGGTGTTCTTAGAATTATATACTTGATTTGTGTGTTTGCTTTGACAATTGACAGTTCTGGGCGTTATTTGCGATGTTGTCAAAGTGTGCGAGAGGTGTGTGGGTTACATCAAGAGTGTGTTTTTCTGCCTCCTTACTTTGAGATGGTAGCCCTAAAGATGATCCTCATTCTTTCCAAGAACAAGCCGAAATTGCTAACTTGTAATGTGCCACATACAGACTATTCAAAACCAGCAATTTATCTTTGGTAAATAGCACCTTGTAGGTTTCTAAAGTACAGTTTTATCATGTGCTGGCATTGTCTTCACTCAAACAGTGTAACCTCTTTATGACAAGCTAACTGCAAGCCTCTAATACATGGTTTTAGTTATAAAAATAATGATTAACTAAACACTTGCCTTCTAATGTTTGCCTTCTGAAAGTGCTGGTACTAGTGTTGCTAGGAGATGTCTTGCTGCTCGCAGTTACCTGTGATGTGTTTTTCTGCATGGCCATACATCACTAGAAGGGTATCTTGGTCTTAAGCTGTAGTCTTTGGTAAGAGGAGCCCAAGAAGAAAAGTACTGTGCCCCTTGTATTTCGATAGGCTAATCATTGTATTTGAGATGTTCTATTGGTTTGGTTTTCAAGTTGTAGCGATGATAGGTGAGAGAGTTTGGGGAAATTTCTCTTAATTTGGTCTTTTGTTTGAAATGTTCAAAGCTGAAATATCTGTGTGGAGAGAGAGATGCCTGCCTTTCTTTACTTTGAGCTGAAAAGCACAGAAATTCCCCTATTGTGTCTTACACTGTGCAGGCTTTCACCTATAAGCAGGCAAGAGAAAATGATGCATCACCTTTTTTTCCTTCCCCCAAATATACCCTTCAGGGCAGGGAAAGAAGCAACCTTTTGTCGCACTTCTATATATTATATCTAAAGGAAAAGTTCTTGAACCCATCTCCTGTGAGTTTTCAGAATGCTTTCATAAGACATAATGTCAAGAGAAAATTAGCAGGGAACTGTTGGAATGGCCTCAAATCTTTGGTGGTAAATGTTGTAACAAGGTGAACTTGTGGTGATAACCATATGGTCAGAAAATAATGCCTGCAGAGGAAGTTACCAAATAGGAAGCTACTGAGCGCTTGTCATAGGCAGAATTACAAAATAACTTAGATTAGAGGCTGGCGGTTATCACAGTCATCACAAAGAAGATTATGTTGTTTGGGTGAGAAGAATGCCAGTACATGATATACCTCAACCTTAGAAATATACAAGGTGTTATCTATAAAGGATAAATTGTTCTGTCTTTGAATTGCTCACTGCTCTGAATATCTCAGCCTTCTTATCTAAAAATGAAATTTGCAACCTCGCTTGGATGCCTTTTCCTTGAAAGGAAATGTTGCATGTATAAGTTCCTGGAAAGCACATAACACTGATGGTTTTACTGTCAAAATATTAGTGAATGTGTGGTCTTAGCCACATTCTGATCCTGGTTACTTTAAACTGTGTACATTACTGTTACTTTAAACTGTGCACGTTAAAATAATACAATTTGTAGTAACTCTAGGTCTGTGGTGTTTGCTGATGGCTAGTTTTTTCTATAAACTGTAGTTTCAGCAGTGAAGCATCCTGCAAAAAAAGAGAGGATTATTTGGAATGGCCTGAATATTTTATGGCAGTAGCTTTTCTGTCAGCACAAAGAAGCAAAGATCCAAGCTCTCAGGTAAGAAGGCAACATATAATAAAAAGATAACCGAATCTATATTGCATATCACATCAGATGTACACGTAGCACTTTCAGGGATTTCTTAATAAAAGTTATTTCAGTGTATAGCTATCCAGTTTTTAACGCAGTCAGCACCTTCTGTTACAGAAATTCTCTTATTGGGCCTGACCTCATGTGTATAATTCTGTGGACATTTGTAGCTTGGAATTTTATAAATCATCTTTTCATCTGGAAGTTAAAATAACACATGCACTTTGTCTCCTTTTTCCAGTAAATATAGTCACTTTTAGAGGGGGATAAAACTGCTGGAAGTTTTAGGTTGTAATTTTTTAAGACACAGCATTTTACAAGTTTCTTTTCCTCACCTGTAAGAGTATTTGTTTGTTTGTTATTGGGTTGACTGGAGTTTTCTTCTAGTTTGTTTCCTCCCTCAGGATCCCCTTTTCTGTATGCTTCACTGTCTGTTCCCATTTTTCACATCTTCCATGTGCCTCTGTTCAATACTGTTAAATATTGATTTCTGGTGATTGATACAGCTCCTGAAACATGCTATTCTGCAGGATCCAGTCATCCTGTTAGACTTCCTTTGTGTGAAAAAAATCAGGAAGCAAATCCCAGAAAAACAATCTGTTCACTTACTTGCTGCCTTCTGTACATTACAGCACTTAGCTCTCTGAAGGCTAAATTTTTGGGGCTAATTTTTTGTTACTTAAGGGCTGGTTGATTAAACACATTGTGTGAATTAAGATTAGTACTATTGCCATTTCAATATGGAATATGGGCAGAAAACATTAAAAATGGGACACTTCATCATTCTTTAGGAAGAGTCCCTTTGTAGACTTGGGTTGAAGCAATAAAGGGTGGGAGTTAAAAGGTTTGGAATTTTAGTGCATGTTTGTGTAAACAAGCCACAAAGGCTTGTGAGGCCTGCTTAAGCCAACACTTGTATTTCTGTTACATCTTTCATAACTTTTCTTTTCCTCCTGTTGCTCATACTGTTGCTGGAAAAGCTGGTTTGTGGAGTTGAACTGACGTGTTTACTCGGATTCATTCAGTGCTGTTTCTGCTCCCCGAACTAGTTTCATTTCGTAAGCAGACAAGAAACAGTGC
This sequence comes from Oreocharis arfaki, assembly GCA_013398015.1. Classification (NCBI taxonomy): domain Eukaryota; kingdom Metazoa; phylum Chordata; class Aves; order Passeriformes; family Paramythiidae; genus Oreocharis; species Oreocharis arfaki. Next base: position 1,134,269 of record VZRR01007339.1, on the reverse strand, counting down.
TGGCAGGCTGGGATGGGAATGGCATGACCAAAGGGGTAGCAGAGTTACATCTGCCCTGATTTTTTTTAAAGCCCCACCAGTTAGGTACAATTGTAGCCTTGCTCACTAGATGGTGTGATTTAATATATTAAGTGAAGCTTGTATCTCTTAAATGAAAATTGTAGGACTGACTATTCATGTCTCATCTTTGTTGTTAACAAATTGTTTTGCATGCTGTTGGTATTATATAAATCTGATTTTATTTAGGTTGGCGCCTGCATTGTAAATTCAGAAAACAAGATTGTTGGAATTGGCTACAATGGGATGCCTAATGGCTGCAGCGATGACGTACTACCCTGGACAAGAACAGGAGCAAATAGACTAGACACAAAATATCCTTATGGTAAGGCTTCTTGTAGTTGACAGGTTAGACTTGTGATGTCTGTATCTGTGAAAGTTCAGCTGGTGAAGTATTGATCAGTTTTTCTTCCACTCACTTGATGTTGTTAATGTGCCCATATGTGGTACACCAGGATAAAAATCACAGTAATTTTGAAGGACTGACTTCCTGGTGAAATAGGTTCTTAAATATTAGCCATTTTGGATTGGGTAGTGAAAGCTTGTAAATATAAAGCAGCTCATTAGCACACAGTTGCAGTGTGTGCAGATGATTGCTGCTTCTGTGTGTTCATCTCCACAGAAATTACAGAGTGTGTATATGCAAAACAAGTAATTTGGTCTAAAATACAGGTATTAAAATTGCAAACTCCAGTGGTTGTGGGAAATTTCCATTTCAAGTGTTGATGGCATAGGTTATAGATACTATGAGGAAGCTGAATATTTATCTTGGAGTCTGTGTGCAGTGAAGTGACTTTCATTGTTGATTTCAGCCTCTGATTTGATTCACATTTACTAAACAGACAAAAAGAACGAAGAGCAAGGATGGTTTCACGGTAAATGTGGTTGAGTGCCGCTTTAGATCTTCCCTTTGTCTTTGCAGTAGGCATAGTTTGGCCTTCTGTAAGCGTGCTTTGAAGGGCCCTCTGTGAAATTTGGTGGACCTGTCAGCAGGGGTGTGCAGTTACTCGTCTGGATCCGGTGTGATGTGCAGGAACTGAGGAGACGGGGCTGCCTCAGGCTGTGTGCCACGAGTGCTGTCTGCCACACGTGGAAATGGGGTTGGGAGCTGCTTGTGGCCTGCAATGGCTGATGCAGGGAGGAAACCTTGGTTAGGACCAGTAAGAGACCATCCAGTCCCTGTGCTTCTCTAAGTCCCCCTTTGTCTTTCTGTGCCCACTCCAGCTCCTGCTGCACCTGTGTGTGTGAGACCAGTGCAGCAGGAGCCACGGGCACAGGAAAAACAGGTATTAGGAACGTCTTCATCCTGTGCTGCATCTCAGCCTTTCCTGAGGTCAGGAATGGCAGGGAGGAGAAGCACAAAAGAGAGAACAAGAGCCTTGAGAAATTTTCCCTTCTCTCCCTGCATGGGTGAGGGAAAGTCAGCAGCAGAGTTCGCCTTCTGCAGAGAAATGCTGACTCTTTTCCAGTGGCCAGTATTTATCCCTGCCTACTAATTCTGTTTCTTACTTGTAACTTTAACAATTGGTGTGATAGAGAAATTAAACTTGCATGAGTTTTGATATAGCCTGAGTTCACTCAGAGCTCTCTCTAAAAACCATTTTCTGGTTTTCTATAGCATTGAAGTGAAAGATGATATGCAGTGGCTCAGCACATAATTCATCAGTTTGATGTTTTTGACTTTTTAAAACCCCAGTACTTTGTCCTTGTTCACTTCACCAATTTATTATAAAACCCCTAATGGTAACTCTTAAGCTCGAGACCATTTCATATTATTTTTTGTGAGAGGTGTATTCCCAGTATAGGGCCAAATTTGAAGTCTGTGCCTGCCAAATTTGAAGTCTGCTCTAAACCACATAGTGCTGTGACCATAATGGTACAACTTAGTATGGCTGCTCTTTATTTATAGGGTGAGGAAACAAGTGTTAGCCCACTGATTAAATATAAAGCACTGAAAACAGAATATTGATTTTGGTTGAATCTTTACGCTGCTGTAAGGTCTCAGTTCTGAACTAAAATCAGTATGGGTGGTCTCTGGCATCTGAGTGTGTTCCAGGCACTCAAATCTAAGCTGATCAATTTAAACTAAAAGTGCTGTGAGGAATCTTTGTACAAGATGACGTGAGAATTTTTTTCTTTTTGTTAACTCTGACTGCAGAAGATGTGGAGCATGTGATGTTTAAAAATTGAGCTAACTAGTAACAGCTTGGAGTGCTGAGTTGATTCCAGGAGTTGGTCCAACTACTGCCCTTCCCCCACCCCCCATTATCTTGGTCTTCACCTCATTAAAAAAATCACAAGTTTGTAATACAAAGTGTCTGCTGTGATGAATAAACAACCTATTTTGTAATTCACAGATCATTTAAACTCTAGCAATTTCTTATTAATCATGATAGCACAGTTGACAGACCAGACAAGTATATATAAAAAAAAATCTTCTGCTTAAAAAATTCTGGTAGATGCAGAGACACATAGAATTGCTGCTAAAAACTCATTGAACTGTCATTTTTCCTTTCTCCTTTTGCTAATCATCAGAGCATTTGTGTAAATTGAACTTTTTATCCTTGCATTTTCCTGACTGGCTTGTTCAGAGATGGTACAATCCTACTGTAGTCCATTAGCTAATCATGGGAATTATGGCACTTTCATCACTACAACATAACTTATTAGATAAAGCTGATGGTCATTGTGCATGTACCACCACGCTAAGTTGGAAGATGTCTTCTGGAGCTATTTCATGCATCTCTAGTGCTACAGAAAAGGGCTGAGGTTGGATCTGAGTGCTGACCACCTGGACTTGAGTATTGTTGTAGGTTAGGCATAAACACTTAGCTCACTTCCCATCTGTTTTGCACCACTCTGACTAGCTTCCTCAAAGAGGAAAGAACAAAGCTTCAGTATTGCTCTTCCAATGGTGCTCCGGAGGGCAGGGTGGAAAAAAGACTGCAAGAAAACAGTCATCAGATACAGGCTTATAGTGCAAAGCCTGTTGAGATGGTATGCTTAACCCTCTTCCTTCCCTCAGGCCACACTGGCAGATATGCAACACATACTCCGTTCCATGCTCTGAAAATCCCTCTCTGGTGGGCTGCATAAAAGTCTTCTCACTTCTTTATGCACTTTGAACTGAGACATACAAAATAACTGTGTGGTCTCATGGGACTCTTGAGACGTGGATCTTGAGGAAACCAGGGCTGAGCATGGTGTGTTGCTGATGGAGCCCTAAGGTGAACATGAGCCAGTCTGTGCCAGTTGGCCTCAGGGCCAGGGGTCAGTCCCTGGCCCTGTCTGTGTTTAGGAGCGTAGACATAGCAGGGGATTGGACCCAGAGGCAGTCTTCGCAGAAGGATGTTAGGTGATCCTGTAACAAATTTATCAAGCTCCAGCAGAACTGTTGGATGCATTGACCCCACAGCTCTGACCAGATTCACTGTTTCATGGCTAAAAATCTTCCAATTTCCACCCTAAATTTATCTGTGGTTAGCTTATAGGTTCTTGTGTGTGCCAGCATTGTTCTTTTAGCTTTTCTTATTCACTGTGGTTAACCCTTCCTCCTTCCCTGTGCACTTACTGATAACAGTTACCTTTCAGACTTCTATTGTAAGGTTAAACAAGTCCTGTCACTCTTGAGTTTTGCTGTACCTTGAAACTTGTTGGTTTGAAATTCACCGCTGTCTCAGTTATCTATATCTGCTGCAATATACTGTATATATCTATCTCACACCCTCAAGAGTGGGTCCTGCTCAGCTCACTGTTAGGGGCAGGGCTGTGCTTGATTAAGAAATCCAAGTGTAACCTGAGCTGCTACTGGGAGAAGGCATCAAAATGTGGTACGTAATGTTCACCCTACCTTAGAGGATGCAAACATTTGCAAGGCATTTGGATATTATAGGAATAGTGACATGGATCACCTATATTGATACTGTGCATTCCTTATGAGACTCTTGAAGTGGATAAAGGCTCTTCCTTCAAGTTGTAGTGTATATTTGAACAGTATAGCCTTCTTATGTCAGAAAGCACAGGGTGTTTTGCAGAATGCAAATTTTCATAGCACAAAATCAGGATTTTGTCATTATGTTGGAACTGGCTCCACTCTGCCAGTCAGTGACAGCAGCAGGGATGTGTCTGTGCACATGAGAGAAATGGAAGGCCAGTTTTACTGAGATGTTATTAAACATTTACTAAGATGTCATTAAAAGCTCTTCCTGAAGCATTGTGTTCAGTACTATGTGCAGAAGCTTCTTAATAATTAGGCAAAATTCTGTCTTTCAGAGTCAAAAGTGTGCCCTCTGTTTCTGTTACATGAATCTGAGGATTTGTTGATGCTCAGTTTCCTCTCACCAATCATTTAAAATACTACATTTTTATCCTATTAACGCAAATCTTCCCACTAATTCTAGTTGCTGTGCTCCTGTTATGCCCTCTGTCTCCACTGTAATCTAAGAACATCCATTTGACAACCAGTCTCTAATTAAGAGTTTTAAATTAAAGTGACTGGCAAATTTAGAAACCTCTGAGCAATACAGAAAATATTGAGTAAATATGCTTACAAATATTTATAGAGGTTCAGATATGATAAAATATGTGCTGTGGCAAAAAGTATGCTCTAATTGAACAGTACCTGCTGTGTAAAATGAAACAAACTGTTATCAACATTTCCTTGTGTTAGGATTATGAGCTTTTTGTCAAATTTTCAGAGAAATGAATACTCAACAATATTCAGGCAAATGTTAGTTTTATAGAAGCTGTTACTTTGACAGCACAAAATTTGATAAGGCACTCCAAAGAAATGTGATGCTCTCTCTCCAATTGGTAGTGCAAAGATGAGGCTTCAGCTGGGAAAGGGATCTAGGAGATGGTCCCACTTACAGACACTCACTCTTGTCCTGCATGGCTTTTTGTCCAATTCTGGTGTCATACATCAAATCTGTAGAAAGTTTGGAGATTTAGAAACAACTCCTCTTGTTCTACTTGGCCACTAAAAAACACCTCTGTGTTCTGTTAGGAGTAGAACCAACTTGGAGCAGGATGGGAGAAATAGTGTGGGTTTGCTAGTCCTGCTCAGGTTTTGAGAGGATCTTCTCAGGTCTGACTACAGCAAGCTTTGCGATGTTCGTAAATGGGCTGAGTGGTTCCCATCTTCACCTCCCAGTTCTCATTATGCATGGAAGAAAGCAGTGAGGCTGGGGTTCCATTTTTCTTACTGCAGTCTGAAGAAGCTAGGGCTCCCAACAAACCTGGTGCTGTCATCCTGGCTTCTGTGCCCTGGCCACAGCAGCTGTTCCTCTCCAGCACCCAGAGCGAGAGAGACGAGAGCAGGAAGGGTTGAGAGCAGTGCCAGCCCAGCATCAGTGACCTGCCTGCTCTTAATGCAGTGACCAGCAACCATCCCTATGCTTTCAAAAAGGTTGAAAAAAAATAGATGTAATTCTACAAATTCCAGATCCATCAACCACTGTCCCCAGTGGCTGTCACTCCAGACTCCATTCCTTAAATCAATGTTTTGATACCTTCTGTGATTCTTGCTGTGTCCAGTGTCAGAGGTCCAGCAAGTAAAGGATAACAAAATTCCTAGTCTGGCTGAATTAGTAATTAATAGCATTAAAAAGTCATTCTCCCTAGCCCTTCCTCTGATTGCTTCTTTAAAGGGTCTTGAACGTTATGGTGGTCCCTGGCATGCTCTTCATCAAGCATGTAAGCCTTTAAACAGTATTAAACACTTTGACTAGTCTTGTGGTTCTTATAAAATTGCTAGTCAGAACACGTTTAGTATGTGGGAAGAGTACTTCTGACTCTGCAACCCACTGGGAACATGCTCATGTTAAGTGTTCAGTCCTGAAAAATTACCATTTATAGGGTAAGCAGGGGTCTCTTGTTTACAGGTGAGCTTTAGGATGAGTACTACCTCAGCTATGCAATACAAACCAGCATGCAATGAGAAGAGATAGAAACACTAGCAATTAATACTACCAGTAATGAAGCAGTCACTCATAGGCTTTTTTCTTTTCTTTTTCCCCCTCTCATGAACATAGTAGCAGGTGGTGGGAATGTCAGAGTACACACTTAACTTCTCGTTGCATGGTTATTTCTTCAGCTAATGAAGTCTTTTGAGAATACTTTTCAAGCTACTTCTCCAGAATGGAAACCAGAGTTGTGGATTTGATATTATGTTGGCTATATGTGAATATTACAAAAAAAAACCCAAAAACCAAAGCTCTGGAGCCTCTCATAGGGTATTGTAAAAATTCTTAGTTTTACTAGGCTGCCTAAAGATACAGTTTTCAGAGTTCTGAATACTGTGCACCTGTGAAAGGTTATTTTAAGTTAGCTTCTTACTATCTCAGAGAGAACAATTCGTAACTATTAGCAGGAGCTCTTAATAGATTAGAAAACTTCATAACACCCCAAATGTAAACTAGTTAGTCATTAACAAGAGGGATTTTGGACTTCTGGATTTGTTTTCTGTCTCTCAAAAAAGCTGGAGAGGTCTATAAGAAAAATCTGTGAAAACAGACCTTTCTTACCTAGTCAATGCCTATTTGTCAGAGAGAGGTGAGTATGAGTAAGAGGGAATTAAGAGTGATGGGACAAAGCCTAAAAATACTTGTCTGATGCCAGGACCTTCTTAAGGACCATCTGGCATAATATCCCTTTATAAGTAGCAAATGTCAAGGAAGATGTATAAAACAAAGGCACATGCAATGATAGTTCCCCAGAATATACTTTCAAATCGCAGCAACTGAGACAAAATGGTTTGGTATTTAATAGCCCAGTAGACTAAGAAAAGTAATACTGGGTGGAAAATGATGACTTCTGGAATCAGTGCAAGGTTCTGGTCCTGTACTATTTCCTGCAGTAAGCTCAGTAAGAGATACTTGGTTAGGCTACTGCACGTGTGAAAAACATATCTCCTTTTCTATTTGAAGTGGAAACCTGCTGGGTTTGTTGGAGACTTAAGTACTTTTTGTCTTGGAATGATTAGTCTCTGTTTCTTATTGCTGTCTCTGTGTCTTCTGTCCACATGGGAGAGTTGTAATTTTTCTTAACTTCAGATTGTGTGAAGATGGTCAGGAGGCAAAATTTGTGGTTTTCCCTTGCTCCAGCTGATTATCTTTTATAAGTTATTTTTGGCCTGATCTTGTTTTTGCTTGGGAAGAGGTTTGTTGTTGAAAGTTTGTAGAAGTCTGCCAAAAGAACCTTTTTCTCTCATTAGTGCAGGAAGGAAACTTGTTGCAGTACTAATAATGAATCTTGTCTGGTTTTATGGCTGAAGATTTTTGAGTTTTAGTGAAGGAAAAATATTTACTGAAGGAATTAGTTTTGTTTCTTTTTTAGTTTTGGGAGCTTTTGAAAACATCCTTCTTTCTGGAGCCCTTCCATATTTTAAACTGCTGCCTAGAACATAAATATATTGTTCAAAGAAACTTAAAAGTGATGTTTCTGTCCTGTTGACATAACCCCTTCTTCCAGTTTTGGAAATATTGTCACTCTTTCACTCAATCCTCTGTAAACCCAGAAAAATAATTCTCTGACTATTTATTGTAAAGGCTTTATATGATTGGTGCAACTTAGTAACACACTTGGAGTTCAGCCTATTTTCTGGATTTTCTAAATGTAAAGGTTCATATAAGTGCATCTCTCATACACTTAATGGCATATATTTAAAATACAGTGTGACCCAATAACAGTTGCAATAGAAACAGTAATAATAGCAAAAGAAGCCTTAATGTGATGGTTCTTGGCTCTTGGTTGTTTTTTTCTTTTTCAATTTCCTATTTTTTGTGTTGGGTTTCTGGCTTTACTGGTTATGAGAAGGTATGTGGACAGCATAAAATGGGCACGGTGGAAGCCAATGCTGAGCTTTCTTTTGCAAGTGTTTGGTCCTTTGTGGCTTGTCTGCATGGGAAAGTTTGTGTGCTGTAAGTTAGGCTGTAAATCTGTAGTGCATTAGCTGTTATATAGAAAATTCCACGTAGACATTTAGTGCATACGGAAAACATTTCCATTCAGCAATGATTCCTGCATGTTCAAGGTGCTGCACTCAGTTATTTGTGTGGTGAGATCATTCACACAGAGGTCAGCATATAGCACCAAGTTTACTATGAAGTTGTGCTGTGAAACTTGGTCTCTTTTAATTTTCACATGGGCGCAAGGGAGAAGAAAATGACTTTAAAAAAAAAATCTGTTCCTCAAAACAAGCAGTGGAAAAACTCTTAATGCTGTCTGCACATGCAAGTCTCTAAATGATCTCAAACCCACACCACACTTCAGCTTCTGTTCAAGAAGTCAGGGCAGCAGGCAGTTTCTTAGTAGGTAGGTATATAAATTATGCAACTTGTTGTTATTCCTAGGAGTAAACAGGAAGTTCTCGCAGAGATCCTAATTTTTTTAACAGAGCTTCATTGTGGATGACACAGAAACTGCGCTCTTCTCGGCTGTGCTGGTAACACATTAGATAATCTGCTGATGTGCACCTTATAAACACTGAAACCCTGAGGTGCTGTCTGTCCAGAAAGAGCTACTCTGTTACGGTGGAATAAGGCAGGATGGTCCGTTGCTACCTGGCCTGTCTCAAGTCCGTGGAGGAATACAGGACTTTGTTTTTCTGCTTGGGAAGTCTGGGACCTTTTAATGAGCAGTAAAGTCCCTTTAATATTAAAGCTGGACGTTTTTATGGCCGAGTGTGTCTTGTGTATTCTAGGGGTGGGAGAATCCTGCAGCAGCGCTGAGCCGTTCAGAGGCCCAGAGGACAGAGCTGCTCAGTTTTACTTGGCGATTCTGCCGCCTTTAAGAGCGCACAGCGCGCTCTTACAACCATCAGACTGTTCCTATCTGTGCATGTAAACACATAAATGAGCTGTTTTATACTGGCAATTAGATACTCCAGAGAGTTGTGAAGCTGTGAGATATTGCTTCACTAAGGGTGGTTGCGATGGCTTGGCCCACAGCCTACGGCTTTGTTGCCTGCAATAGGTGTTAGCAAATGGCAGTGCTAATGCACTTAATGATATCATTACTAATAGGCAGCCTGGTCAGAACAATTGACCTTCATTGATCTTGGTATTTCTGCTTTTATTTCCTTCTCTGCCCTATATGATAAGCTGTACAAGCTATTTGCCTTTGAAAAGATGTAAGCAGTTATATTGTAACACTTTAATTTTAGTTTAGACCAATTTATTTTAGTGATCAGTATTATGAATTGTTTCTTCCCTTGTTTAATCAGTGTGCCATGCCGAATTGAATGCCATCATGAACAAAAACTCAGCTGATGTGAAAGGCTGCAGCATGTATGTTGCCTTATTTCCATGTAATGAATGTGCAAAGCTCATCATCCAGGCAGGTAAGCAGTACTGCCAGCTTGCTTTTTCAGGGTTGCAGTGCTGCCTGCTCATTGGTATCTTATAATAGATGTATTTGATGTTAAATTGCTGATGTTAGATCTAAATTAATTGCACTGTCAACTTCATAAGATGCTACTTGTGGGGGTTTTTTGCATCTGAATGGTGCCAAATTTTTCCAGTGCTAATTGCATCTACTGTGATTCTAAACGTGCTTCTAATTTAGGTTTGTAACTTCTTAGACCAGGAGCTGCCAAAGAACAACACAGGCTTTGCATATAATTACTGTCAATTTTACTGTGCTCTGGCACATTGAATAGAGTAGGGCAGAAAGAAATAAACTTCTGCATGACAAAAGGTCTGTTGGGAGTATGTACATGAAATTTTAATTTGAATGTGATGCATGGTAGATATTTGAAGATTTTAAAATATCTTTGCTCATAAATGTCATAAGATTTCTATGATCCTCCTTTAATTATGTCTTTCATTACAATTATTATAAATCTGTGCCACTGCAGCAAGGGTGCTGGCCTAAATGTGTCTCCTTTATTGAGATTAGGCAGTATCTGCAGCAGGCTTCAGTTCTGTAAAAATTTCTGTTTAAAGTAGCATATATTTTTCTCATTGAGTGAAGTCATGGAGTCCCAGCATGGATTGCTGTTCTGGGGAGTGTCTCTCACTACTAATGGCCACAGGAATCTAGGAAGAAAACAGCACATAGAACGCTTCTTTATTTTGGTTCAGGATGGTTTGAAATCAAGAGGGGTGAAGAGGGAAAGATGATGGTATTCTGCATTTGTTACATTCTGCATTCTCTTACAGAATCGAAATCAAACGGTCTTCAAGGTAGATCGGCTGCTTGTTCTCAATGTAGTCATTCATCCTTTTCCTTATGCACTTAGGTCAGCACTAAATTGCACTGTATTGATATTCATGCTGTCTGGCAAACACTGGAAGATGTTGATCAGTTGTGAAATGCTTGCAAATTCTCTTTTGAAGCCTTTATATTTCTCCCCTGCCTAAGTAATTCAGGCAAAGATCATTCAGCAATTTTACACAGCACACATTTATGAGTAGAGGTGTACCAAGGAGTTGTAGAGCATGTGCATGAATGCTGCCTTTTCTGATTTTGTGCACCAGACATTACTATCTTCTTTCAGCGTAATTCTAACATCTTTTCTATGTGACTTGTTTAGGCATAAAGGAAGTTATTTTCATGTCCGACAAGTATCATGACACTACAGAAATGACAGCTGCACGGCGGATGTTTGATTTGGCAGGTATTATATATAGGTGAGAGAGCTTTGAATTAACTTTATTTTTACTCTGGAATGGAAGAAAAGGGCCGTGTGAAAGAGACCAACTTTAGGGCAAATGTTTTTCTTCTTTGAGTCATGTAGCATTTTATCCCTCTGTAGTGTGTGTAGATGGCTTGCTCTGTAGAACTGGGCTGGCAGACTGTTGCACCATTCTTTTGTCTCGTGTATGGTTCAAGTTCAATTTCATAACGTTTGTATGAGAAAATGGTCCGTCACTTGTTTTGTTCCCGGAACGCAAGTGAAATTGCAAAACGGGGTGGTTGGTTGTTACATTGTACTCAGGAGAGTCCTCAATGCCTTGAGCAGGAGGTTGGGCTAGATGAGCTCCTCAAGTCCTTTGCAACTGGAATTACCCTGTGATCGTGAGTCGGACTGAAACAACCAACTGATTTTTTTTGGTGTCGTTTTTGTGGATTACTCCGTCCTTATTGAAACTTCAGTATCTTGGTGTTGCAGACAATTTGGGAAGGTGTCAAACAAGCTGCCCATAATTAATTCTTGGTACATATAGCTGTTCATCTTCCTTGGTCAGCTTTTTTGTGAGAAAAGGGTGAAATTTGGAATATTTGCCTTAAAGTAATGATAATCTGAAAAATGTTTAAAGAGTGGGTTTTTTTAAGACACTGACAGAGATACCTAAAGACAATCTGTTCAGCAGCTAGTTTGATAGGAGTAACATGCTGTGGGCGAGGCTAATTATGTAGTCAGGGAGGCTTTGCAACTCTAAAAAGTTTTACAATATTAATATAAAGACTTCGAAAAATTTGCTAACATAACAATTCTGACAGATAAAATTTTAGGATGAAAGATACCTACTGGGCTAAGAAACATCCATGGAAAAACACAGCAGTACTTGAAATTCAGTTTTAGTCCTTCAGTGTATTTCCTGTCTACTAAGACTATTTGGCTAAGAAGCATAAATCATTCTCTTGCAAGTCAAATCTTGTAACTTCTCCAGGGTGAGAAATGTTTCTTGCATTTCAGATTGCTATTCTGAACAAACCATTCAGAGTTTCTGTGGTCAGCAGCATGTGCTCTCCTGTGTTGACTGTTACTTATCCTTGTATCGATTGCTAAGGATGTAGGTGGTACTTAATGAATCTCTTGAAGTGAACTGCAGAGCTTAATTAGGCACTAAATCCACACTATTTGCATAATCTTTTGTTTACTGGTAGACTGGAAAATATATGCTTAGTCCCCATATACCTTCCTTACTAATTGCTGTAGCAGATGCTGTAATGATAATAAAAGGAAACATTTTGTGGCAGTATTAATTTTTGAGTTCTAAAGTTACAATTTTTAAATGATTCCCTCTTAACTAGTTTGGGTTTTACCCTGTATGGCATAATGTGATCTATTCCCCTTGCACAAAAAATATTTTAATATGCTGACACAAAGCTTGAAAACGTTTTAGAAAAACCTGGCTGAAAAAAATTGATCAAAATATCAATATTATCAAAATGTATTCCAAATATCTTTTTTATATGCATAAATATACAGTATATTTAAATATTTTTTCTGGATTCCTAGATCTGTATCTACATCTTTAAATATATATTTAAAATATTTGAAATATTAATACATATGAACAAAAATCCCAGACCTGGTAACATGATGCCACCACCTACAGCTAAGCTGTTAAAAGTCCTATGACTCCTGGGTAATTTATAAACTCCAATAGCTGAAGAATGTACAGGGTAACCCACCCCATGTGTCTTTTTGTCTTAGTCTTTCTTGTCCAGGTTTCTCTCAGTGTGGTGCACTATAATTGGCTCCCATAGAGAAGAAAACTATGAGAATCCAAGGATGTGGTTTTTGGGATTTTTTTATTCCTTCCAAAATGTAGCTGGAACTAAAGCAAGCAAAATGTTTTAACTGCTCACTAACTAGTATCTGTATTTTTCTTTTTTTTAGGGAATTCAAGCCAAAGTGTAATAAGATCATCATCGACTTTGATTCAATTAACAGCAGACCAAGTCAAAAGCTTCTGTGAATTATGTTTCATTAAGTCTTTAGAAGAGTCTGATTATCCTTTTCTAAAAAGCTGCTAATGCCTTTCATCTTGAAGTTACTTGCAACTTTTTAATAGTTTCTGTAGCTAAAGTAGACTTATAAGAAATCCAAGGCATAAAATGTCCCCCTCAGTTCATCTTGTCATGTGGAATCTAAATCTACTTAAAAAATTTTTATGCCTTTATCAAAACTGCTTAAAAAGTGGAGACACGTAGGTGAAACAATATATATAAAGAAAACTGTTCTGATTCTTCCTGTGTTCATCCCCACATGCTCTGATGGGCTGTCAGCAGAGATTTAGACTCAGTTTAACAGCAGAACTTGTAACCAGTAGTACGTTGGAATATGCTAATGTATGTTTATCTCTCTGTTGGATATGTGGATCTTAACAGTTGATCCTAATAAGGAACAAAAAAAGCTATCCATACAAATGCTAATCTTCCAATTAGCGTAACACTAATATTTAAAAGGGTTTACAGCCTTAAGAATGTGTGGCATTCTGCTTGTTACCCAACAAATGAAATTCTGATTTTTCTTTTAATTGCTATCTGACATTGCCATAGTTGGGGAGGGTTGAGAGAGGGAGCTGTTCTGAGAATTGTCCATGCCTTACAGGTGCTTTCAAATCCTTGTTTTCCCCAAGACTCCAGAATTGAAGGGGGTTGAGGGAGTAAATAATTTGGCTCTTTACCTTTGGAACTCTTACACTGAGTTTGTTTTCATGTGTAGAAGCAAATAATTTTATTGGTCTAAGCTGTTTCTAGATAATCCAACAAAGCTCAGTTTCAAACTCCACCTGTAAGGTAACTGAATCATTCTTTGTCCTTTGAGAGAAATTGGAGATATTCAACCCATATCCATATCTGTGCCAAAAGATGTAATTATGGTGTTAGCTTGTTTCCCAGTGCTGACATAGTACCTCCATTTTCATAAATGTTGCCTAAAATAATATCCTTTTTAATTTTATCTTGAGATCTGGGAGTAGACTTGACTTCCTTTTCTCTAATTTGATTTTTAAAAATTAAATATGCCTAATGGCTTTGTTTAGATAACATTGGTCGTTGTTTGTTTTGTTGGTTTTTTTTTTAATGTGGTTATACTTCAATGAGCTTTTATTTTCTCTACAAAAGCTTTGTTTCATATTTTGGGACATTATGTAATTTGGCTTCATACCAGTATTATTAAAGTCTTATTAAAATCCACTACACTGAAGTAGACTCATTATTATAATATTAAGTCATGCGCTTGGCTCCAGAGCACTGCTGGTTTTGCAGTCATATGGAAAGCATATTTTGTGCATTTGTGATATTACATAAAGTATAATTTTCATGAGCCATTTGACTACTAAAGGGATCGCTGTAATGTATTATGTGTCCATTTATAAGATAATTTCTGAGTTTCTTTTTCCTTCAGCTGTTTTCCACATCAAAATTGCTCTGTGGCTTAGTGTCAGAAGAAGAAATTCGCACATAGGTGTGTGGAGGGGAGCATGAAACCTGAAAAATCACTTTAATAAAATGTCACTAAGCCAGTTTATGCACATCTTTTTTTTTGTCTGAATTAGTTATTAGAAGCATTTTGACTTATATGTGTCTGACAATAGGACAGAGGGGAGAGAAGAAGCAGAATTTTGGGTTTTTGCAGAAAATTTGCTATTTTCTCCATATATAATTGCTAATCTAAGTTCAGATTTAAAATGCACATGCATTGTGATTCAAGTTACTTTATGTGTTTCGTGTTAGGCCTTGGATACTGTGAATATATAATGTGCATAAAAACTTAGAAGTTTTTTGAACCAATGTACAGATGTTTTTAGGAAAGTAATTTTTCTTTTATAAACATTTTTTCTCCCCCAAGACTTTCCTGGTTCTGTAACAAAAAAGCAGTACTGGAGAAAAGGATAGGATTTTAGAGTTCTCCTGATCAGGTTTTGATCTGATAGAGGCACACGTACAAGATATCAGAATAATGGTCAGTTGACTCAGGCCAGTAAGTGGACTCTTAATTTCCAGGGCAACTTTATGGAAAGGGAAAAAGGATATGCACAACTCTTGAGACAGCATGTGCTTAGTTCAAGGGTAATGTTTTAGAGCAAATCTTAGAGAGGTTTTGATCTTTACTTTGTGCATGTGCAGAACTCTGTACACTTCTCAGGTTTTTTTGGTTTTGTTTTAATGGTTCAAGAGATAGTGCTTTGACATCCAAATAAAGAGCAGTCAACAGAGGAAACAAAGAAAACAGCTAAATATAATAAACAATATTTCTGCTGCTGAAGCTCAAGTTCGAGATGAATGGAACCATTTGGACTGGAAAGATTTCTAGAGGGTATTTATTCTTACCCCTTGCTGAAAGCACCATGGACTTAAAATTTACATCCAATCGCTCAGGCCTTGTCCAGGGGAGTGTCTCCAAGAACAGAGATTCTGCAGCCTTTTTGGTCAGCCATTCCAATGCTTCATGCTCACTGACACTCCTCCTCTGTGACACAGGTACTGCAACAGGATCACCCAGTGGATGAAAGGATCCAGGTGGATCCTGTTCTTCCAAGCTGCCTTCCATCCACTGGGCACTCAGCCAGCTGGGAGTTGTTCTGTTCCTGGTGCAGGACTTCATCAAGTTTCCATCAGCTCATTCCTCCAGCCACTACTCAGCTGGACTTTGAACCGTTGGCTCCTTGAGCCTGATGGTTCACCCATGTGAAACTGCACAGGTCCTTCTGTGGCTGCCAGCACCACTCCCATGGCAAACCACCCCCCAGCCTGCCAGGGAAGGGGAGGTGGCTGCAGGCTTGGGCTTCAGTAGGGATTGCTTTAAAAATCCTGGTGCACCAACCTGAAAGGAGACTCTGGAGAGCACTCTAGTAGTTACTTTGGAACCATTAACCAGAGGAAGAAGTCACATTCAATAAAATGCCAAGATCCTATCCAGTTCAATATAACTGTCTTAACAGTTAAATCTAAATCCTGCCAGCATCTAGATTTTCCTTACAAATATTAGTCCATTCCCTTGTCAGAAAACCTAAGGAACTGGAAGTCTTATTTACATAAATTTCATTTAAGAAAGGGTGGTTTCACAGGCTGGCATACTGAGTAAAAGCATAATCTGCATCTTTGAAGCTTTGATCACTGACTGCATTTTATTGCTTTGTATATTAGGAATATTTTCACAGAGATAAGAAAAAGTGTGCCGTGAACAGTACAATTCTTCTGATTTCTCAAATAGCCTATGATAACACTGGCACTAGCTCTGCATTGCTCAGCCTGAAAGCTCCTTGTACATAACTGCAGAAGCTGCAGTGGTTCATCAGCTGACAAAATGAATCTTGCAGGGATTTTAAGCTGTTGACAACGAGCAAAATGAATGAAAATTCTGGCTTGCCACCCCTGGCTTTTCTCTCTGAAGCCTTGTCATAGGAGTCTTTATGCAAGTGAGTGAGGTGGGACAAGCACAGAGGCCTCACCTGATGCCCTGAAGCAGCAATTGCAGGGGGCTGGGGCTAATTCTCACCTGGTGCCTGGGATAAGTTTATGAGCTGCAGCTGGGGCTGTGGGGAGCAGGTGGGCTTTAGGGAGCCAGGAAACGGCTGTGGAGCAGCACGAGACTAATAAAGGGGCAGCCAGCAGTGCGCTAGTAATCCAATAGGGCTGGTTTGGGTTGCTGCTGCACTGGGAGCACTTAAGAATGAAGTACAGAAGTGACCACAGCGGAAAGGCCATTTATTTGCAGCTGTTTCTTCTCAGTTGTAGGTAAGAAAAGGATTTGTATAATAGAGGGCTGAAAGTGTGAGGTACCAACTCTTTCTTCGGTGATGATGGCTCAAAGGCTTTGCACCACTACAGCTTCTTTTAGCAGGTTTATCTCCCCTTTAAAATCCAGGTTTATCTAATGTAAAACTGTCTGATTTGAGAACAGAGGGGTAAAACTTGTTTCAAGTGCTTAGTCTGCATCTCCTTCGTGTTCTTAGCCTTAGGAACTACTGAAAGGCACAGTGCAAAAGCACTGAACAGAGCTGACTGTCTAAGAAACCCTATGTGAAACTTTTAAATCCATGTGCCCTTCCTTTTACACTTAATGCACCTGTTTACCTTCTCTGGTTTGAAGAAAACTGGGGGGGGAAGAGAAGGAAAGAGGGGAAAAAATAAAAAAGCCCCCATGAACTGTCTCTGTCTCATTCAGAAAAACCACTGCCTTCCTGGCATTTACAGCTCAGTTAAACAGCAGTGAAAGCTTTAATGAAGCATGTGGTTAATCAAGCCATGGAAGAGTGCAGCATTTGATTTTTTTTTTTTTTTTTTTCCTTGCTAGAGTAAGAGCTTAATCGCAGCAGCTTGCTCCCTAACATTGCTCATCTGCAGGAGCAGTGGATTTATGTCGTCTGAATGCTTCAAAGACACTGATGCGGCTGAGCTTTGAACCCCTTCCCTGCTGAGGAAGTATCCCAGGAGGAAGGTGCCTTGGGCAGCTCCATGCCTGGAAGGCACCACCAGATAATTGTGGCGGGAGGGCTGCTGCCTGTCACTCCGAATAACGAGCGAGAAGGGCACCGTCTTTCTCTGAACTGTGCAGCAGAAGGGCAGCACTTAAAACCGAGATAAATGTGACAGTGTACATGAATTACAGTCATTTGTTTTGTGCATCTACCTGATTTTTTTTTCTTTTTAGAATGAATTAAGGAGTAGGGGTTGGAATGGGAAACTGCTACTTCTGTGTTGTGTGCTTCGAGATTTGTGCTGGAAAATCTTGCCTCTGCTAGGGTACTCCCCCTGCTAAATATGAGGCAAAAGAAAGAAAATCAAGCTCGATGTGCTGGATTTTTAGTTGTTGACATTATTTACTGTGCTCTTAAAAAACCCTGCCCTGAGGAGAATGAGAATAATGTGCTCCAGCAGCAAAATATGCATAATAAAGAAGCAATTGCCTGCGGTTTCCTGGGATTTCTTACTCAGTTCTGTACCTCCCTATTCCTCCATTGTTTCAAGCTAATGTGTACTTCAATTCTGCCATGCAAATGTTCAGGAAGGCTCCCTGCACCAAAGGAGAGGAAACGAAATATATTCAAATCCCTGCTTCAGAGGCATAAGTTGTGTCTTGGTTTGCCAGAGACCTGGGTACATTCTTTAGCTCTCTGTGTAACTCCGCTGTTGCTGCTTGTTGACTCGTGCAGAAGTCTTTTATGTGGCGTATCTTGTTGTGAGGGGGCTTTCTTTCCTCCACTGTTCAATCAACTCTGACTGCTAATCAGAATGTTGCTGGGTAAACAGGACTGATTAAAATTAAAATTTTAATTTTGTGTTGTAAACAATATGGCACTTTAATATTTTTCCTGTTATTAAATATACTACTAATAATGCATCTAGTGTTTCGTGGTGCGGTTTTTGTATTTATTTCTTGAAGGACTGACAAGTTTTGCTTAAGAGCTTCACATTCAGATGCCAGGATTTTGTTTTCCATGTATTCTCTTTTTTCAAGGGTGACTGACTGTACTTAATTATATCGGATATGGTTTTTTTTAAAATCTGATGGAGAAGAAATGTTTCTTTGACAATTGGAGACATCACACTGTAACAAACAGCCATATCATAAATGCCTTAGTCTATGTGAATCTACTTGTTACTGTAACATTGCTTATCTAGCTTCCGGAGGAGAAAAACCAGGAGCTAATTAGGTGTGGAAACACTAAAAGAGTGTTGGTTGGTTCTTGGAGACTTGCCCTGAGGGAAAGGACAGGGAGACGAGAAAGTCATAGACAGCAAAACAAATCTGTGATGGGATGTTGAAGTCTGGGGATGAAAGGAAGAGAGAAAAAGAAGTATGTGGTTGCATAAGAGGTTGTTACCTGTCAGGCTCTGCAAGGCCAGAGGAAGCTTGTCTGGAAACAGGGTAGGGGGAAAATCTCCCTGTGATTTGGCAAAAATCAACTGGAGTAAGAAGGAGGGTGGAGAGTCTGGGTATGTCAGACAACCATGTTCTAAACTGAAGGAGCTTTTCAAAGTGGCTAGGGAATATGTATGCCAAAAATCCCTGTTTCTCTCATGCTAACTGGAGTTGTTTTCTTGGGAATCGGACAGGCTTTGTAAATGCTTCTAGTGTGCCTGGTCACCAAGAGATCACTGCAGAGCACGTGTGTGGTTGGTTTATGGGAGTACACTGAAATTCCTGTGTAGGCTTGATGCAGCTGGACTACAGCCTCTGTTCCAGGGAGTCCCACAGTGACTCCAGGGACTGCAAAGGAGGGTGACTGTATCCCACTGAGATTCACATCTCTATTCTGAAAATAATACTGACTGCTAGATTTCACAGTGCAGTGGCCCCTGGTGATTTCCTGGCGTATGCTTTGACTACTGCCTCCTCCTTCCCTCTCTACTCTCTTGCATCCTCTCATTGTCTCTTCCTGCACCCCATCATCTCTTCCAGAGCCTCTTTCCCTTCAGGGATTTCCACAGAGATGTGAGCAAGAGGACTGTGTGGCAGAAGTGGCTTGGACACAGCCATGGGTCAGCATGGATCATTGTTCACGTGGCAGGGCTGTAGGTCTCTGCTCCTTCCATTCCCCTTCCCGCAAATACGGGGTCTTGCAGCACTACAGCCACCTCCACAGGGTCACATTGTGCAGAGATGGGTGGGAGCCATGGTGAGCACCTCTATCTGAGGGACACTTCTCCTCTCCTGGGGCAACACCATGGTTCAGGTAGGATGGCTCTGGAAACAGGATGTCTCTACTGCTCTTCCCCTCATTGCTCATGCTGGCTCATCTCGCTGTTGGAAATGCTCCTGTATGAGCACGGGTGAGTCAGGCCACTCCCCAGCACAATATGTCTGCCCAAGACTGGGCCTTTGGGATCCTAGGCACCCTAGGACTGACAAGCCTAGAGAGAGGTCACTGATCATGGAATCATTAAGGTTGGAAAAGACCTTTAAGTTGATGAAGTCCAATCATCAGCCTAGAACTACCACCACCACTACCACCACCATGTTCACCACTAAACCATGTCCTCAAGTGCCATATCCACACATTGTTTGAACAGTTCTAGGGATGGTGACTTCACCACTTCCCTGGTCAGCCTGTTCCAATGCTTTACAACACTTTTCCATAACTTTTTTTTCCCCTAATATCTAGTCTAAACTTTTTCTTGCACAGCTTGAGGCCATTCCCTGTTGTCCTGTCTCTAATGACCTGTAAGAAGAGACAAAACCCTACCTGGCTGCTACAACCTCCTTTCAGGTATTTGTAAAGAGACAGAAGGTCTCCTCTGAGCCTCATTTTCTCCACACTAAACACCCCCAGATCCCTCAGCCGCTTTTCATCAAATTTGAGCTCCAGACCCTTCACTAGCTTTGCTGCCCTTCTCTGAACTCACTCCAGCACCTCGATGTCTTTCTTGTACTGAGGGGCCCAGAACTGAAGACAGCACTCAAGGTGTGGCCTTACCTGTGCCAAGTACAGAGGGACAATCACTGCCCTGGTCCCGCTGCCCATGCCATTCTTGATACAAGCCAGGATGCCACTGGCCTTCTTGGCAACCTGTGCACACTGCTGGGTCATGTTCAGCCAGCTGTCATCCAGTACCTCCAGGTCCTCTTTCACTGGGAAAAATGTCTGAGATGGTTCTTCCTGTGTCACATAATAAAATGGTACTTTCATGCACTTGGGTTGAACAAAAATCTTAATAGACTGATCCCACTGTCCACTTCTGGCCAGTTCCTTTTCTGTTGATCATATCTTAGAGTGCAAGAAAAGCTGCACCTATCCTTTGCTGTGAGCTAGGTAGCCTGTATAAGTGAGTGTGCATATTCCCCTTGCAGCTAAGATGAATATAGTACTACATATCCCCTGTTCATGACAGAAAAAATATATGCTTAACTATCCTTTAAGTCAGCAGGGCTAAAGCTGATGATGTACTTACATCCCTTCCTGACCCAAGGTCTATAAAGAGATGGAGCCTGATGTCCCTGTTGGCATTCAAATATCTCCTTTCTGACAAAGTCTGAGAAAACAGAGCTCTACAGCTCAGTAATAAATATTCTGATTTGAGATTCTGCCCTCAAGTGGGGCTACACATTACCTGGCTTGATTTTAAATGCATTTTTAGCTTAGACTGAAGTAACTAAGGTATTCTTTCATGTATCCCCAGTGGGGTTGGGAATGGACTGGAGAAGAGCAAAGGAGAGCTGTTTCAGGTCATAGTTTTCTCTAATGGGTAACTCCCTATAAAAGACAAAATAACTGTGTGGAATTGGAGCTTCACTTTTGTTTTATTTCAACCACTTTTTAAGGTTAAGGCAGAACTACCAGTATCAGGCATGCAGAGCTGACTGACTTCACCTCAGGCAGAGGAGGAATATCGAGTAAGATGAATGATGTTTCTGAGAATTTGGCATTCAAGGGAGAGCAGGTCACGCATTCACTCACCCAAATGTGTTTTCTTTCTAAAGAAAAATCTCAAAAAGAGAGAGATGGCAGATTCTGATAACATCTACGGGGTTTTTTTCTGCCTCTTCTTGGTTTCCTTTTATTTTTTTTTATCCCACAGACAACTTCTGGTCCCGGTGCTTAAAACTATCTGGCAGTAATACTTTGGAATTTCCTCACCCATGTCGTTTTTACCGACTACAGAGAAAGAGTCCTTTCCAGGGTGCATGCCTATACACATGTAGCAGACACCTCTGGTCCCCGCCCTCCTCTGCTGTGCTGCCCAGGAATGCCTGCAAATTGGGTAGCAACATTCAGATGTGAGGAGCAAGCACCACAAAAAGCATGTCAGCCTACATGGGTTGTCTGTTCTGATTTGAAAAAATCTGTTGAAGGATGCAGCAGGGGAGACAGGCTGCGGAGAGGAACTTAAGAGGCTAACATCTAAAAAGGGAAGCCTCTCAAAAGAGCCAGGAGTTGTGTTTAAGGAAGGCAGATTGATCTCCTTGATGTCAGGCAATGAGACTTGACAGATGAGCAAAGTTTGGAAAAAAAAAAGTTTATCTCTAACCCAGAGATAATGTTAAGACCACAGAGAAGTAGAGAATGAACAGCAATTGCATACTTGGAGCCTTGTCCCTACGTGTTGTAGGGCATGCGTACCTTGAATTTCAGTTTCTGGGAGGAGACTACAAATTGCAGGACAAGGCCTGCCCCAGGGGTTGAGCAGCAGCCAACCTGTATTGCCCCAGTCTGGTTATCGCAGTGAACCTTCTGTGGCAGAAGGGAGAAAGCTCTCCTTCAGCTAGTGCTGAGGGTTAACATCATTTTCTTCTCACCTAGTGCAGGTCTTTGCTGGGCAGGAGCCTGCAAGCTACAAGGCAGCTTACAGTGGTTGCCCTCAGCATGCTGCCTGAGTCTGGGATAAACAAAACCAAACCCAAAATTAGTGGGTTCTCTGAGGGCTCAGTGACTTTTGGCTGCTGACAGAGAAGTTTGATTCTGTTTGCAAAGTGTAAGGAGTGACTTGAGAGATGCTGTGTGAGATGTTATTACGGTTTGGAAAAACACATTGAGACATTCCTGGTGCTCCTGGCTGCCATGCTCTGACCACCCTTGGACTAGGACTGTGCCCCTGTGGCTAACGCTCTCTGGTGGGACCACTCCCTGCTCACAACCCTGTCTTTGCCCAAGTTTCTTGATCTCATTGTGTGTGTGTTTCCTTCCCTGTGAAATGTCTCCTTTCCTATGAGATACTGGAAAGAGGGATCATAGAAAATGGTGAAGGCTTTACAGTTACGACTCTCTTCCTGCATCTGTATGGGTCACACACAGTACCACTCCATCAAAATATTGCAAGGTCTTGCCTGTGAGTAACATCAGGGTTCCTTGGATAAATGCAGACCACAGTTCTCTCTGCCTACTCTGCCATTTGCTTCTGGACATTTCTTTTCTGAGCTAAATTGAAATCCCAGAGTCATAGTCTGATCAAGCTTAACTGAAAAATATTTTTTGTATAGTTACAAAATGAGAAAACTTGTTCATCTAAAACCTGTTTTAAGAAAAGGCTTTAAACAAAAGATAACAGAGTCTTCAAATGATCTTTTAAAAGACCCAGGCATCAAAAATCCACATCAGTGAAGAAACTCAGTCTTCTGTAGTTGTTCAGGCACGTTGCATTAAATAGCCGTACCTACTGAAGAAACAAAGACATTTTGAAACTTGCTGTTTCCTTTTGTTATTTCTGATAGATTTTTATTGTGATGATAATTCTTTGTTACGAGTCATTTTACTGAAAGTATACCTTACCAAGACTTTTTAATGGAGAAATCTAACTAAATTCCTGAATTAGCAAGTTTTAAAATTTAGCTTAAAAAATGCAAATTAAAAACTTTTTTTTCCTCTACCACCTTCTAGATTCCTGAGTTTTGTTCTCGTTGAGTAGCAGATAACATTTGAAAGACTGAACACATTTATATATGTGGGGATATTCTTGCCAAGAGGGCTTGGAAGGATGAAGGACTGAGTGAATTATTTGTTTGGGTGATAAGTTGATTAGATAAAGCTTTAGGTTTTGCTTATGGAGTTACTCAAAAGCATAGTCAAAGAATAAAGCAGTTGATTTTTTCTCTTCCTTAGTCCTTATCCTTTCGTCGTATGCTTGCAACATCACATACAATTGGTATCCATGGAAATTATATCATATCAGGAGCAGCTGATGAACTCTTGGGAAATAAAGATCCCATTTTTATGCAAATACTCTAAATAGCAAAGAGGTGAGGAAGAAAAATGATTGATAAACAGAATTATTTCTGTCTTAGAATATATTTCAGTATTTTCCTCGAGGCAGCAGTAGATTTTTGAAATTGTGTTCTTACTGAACACAAACTTTCATAGACCAGTGTGTGACTATGCAAGTTATGAGGGAGAAAGCAGAACATAAAATAATGCACATTGATTTTGTGTTGAAGTATTCTAGATACTCCCTATGTAATTTAACTTTATTGTCAGAATACAATCCAATAACTTTAGAAGGAGCAGGCACCTTCCATTCAAAAGCTAGATTGTGAGAGAGATGAATTGCTGGCTAGGAGCTGGCCGTTGGTGATTAGTGTAGTCTGTGTCACAGGAAAGCTGAGTCTACATGCTCCCTCAATAATGCATTAAATCCAACCTTTCTCTCTGCTTTTAAATGAGAGCAGTATAGTATTCAAAAGACTGCTCTTTCTGATGTAATTTCATTCCAAATTGTAGAATTTACCTGCACTGATGTGAACATTTGCTTTCTGTCTTACTGCCAGCACATTTTAATGCAGGCTCCTGAAGTGGGATGGTGTTCTAGCCTGTGTATGTGCACAGCCAAGGGTGTAGATTAGTTTCGTAAATTTGGCTTCCTGAATCCTATTTCTGTTGAAAACTACGGATGGGAGCTTCAGTGAAGTAGAGGTTATTATAACACCACAGAGAGACAGCAATAGCAGGAAACTTCCCATAAGAAATAGAGCTTCCTGACAAAGAATCCCTCTTTGGGTAACTCCTTGGTTACCATGGTGGGTTGACCTGACTGGATACTAGGTGCCCACCAAAGCCACTCTGTCGCTCCCCTTCCAAGCTGGACAGGGGAGAGGAAACAGAACAAAAGGCTGGTGGGTTGAGATAGGGACAGAGGGAGATCACTCACCTGGAGCAGTCACCATCATGAGCAAAACAGACTCAACTTGAGAAAATCAGTAGGATAATGAGAAAAAACCCCAAATCTTAAAAGCAACTTCCCCCACCCCTCCCTTCTTTCCAGGCTTTATTCTCAAGTCTCCACCTCCTCCCTGCCAGTGGTGCAGGGACACAGAGAATGGGGGCTGTGGTCAGCTCATCACACGCTGCTTCTGCCGCTCCTTCCTCCTCAGGGAAGGACTCCTCACACTCTTCCCTGCTCCAGCATGGGCTCCCTTCCACAGTTCATCAAATGAACTTCTCCAACTTGAGTCTTTCCCCTGGGCTGCAGTTCTTCACAACTGCTCCAGTGTGGGTCTGCTCTGTGGGGTGCAGTAATTCAGGAACAGATGGCTCCAGTGGGGTCACGAGTCCTGGCAGCAAACCTGCTCCAGCATGGGCTCCTTTCTCCATGAGTGTGCTGGTTCTGCCAGGAGCCTGCTCCAGCCCGGCCTTCCCCTAGCGTTATAGCCTCCTTTGGCTATTCCCCTGCTCCAGCATGGAGTCATCTACAGGCTGCAGGTGGATACCTGCTACACCATGGGTATCCATGGGCTGCAGAGGCACAGTTGCCTCACCATGGCCTTTACCATGGACTACAGAGGAATCTCAGCTCTGGCACCTGCAGCACCTTCTCCC
The DNA here is from genome assembly GCA_013398015.1 of Oreocharis arfaki. NCBI lineage: Eukaryota > Metazoa > Chordata > Aves > Passeriformes > Paramythiidae > Oreocharis > Oreocharis arfaki. The sequence goes on along the minus strand of VZRR01007339.1, from coordinate 1,109,283 downwards.
CTTCCTTCTGCAATGACCTTGCTGTGGGCAGAGCTGTTGCTTGCTCATATCTCCCTCCTCTCTCTGGCTGCAATTTGCCATTTTGGTTTTATTTCCTCCCCTTGTTAGCTCTGTTATCCCAGAGGCACTACCACTGCTGTTGATGGGCTCAACCTTGGCCAGTGGTAGGTCCATCTTGGAGTCGCCTGGCATTGGTTCCATTGGACATAGGGGAAGCTTCTGGCAGTTTCTCACAGAAGCCACCTCTGTAGACCCCTCCCACTACCAAAACCTTGCCAGACAAACGCAGTACAGACACACGCATAAAGCACCCTTCCTTAATATTTTTGTTTGGTTTAGTAACCAAGCTCCTCAAATCCCTTTTGCTGCCACTTTCCAAGAACGCTTATAGGACAAAAACAAGCACACCAGTCACGTGACCTAGCTCTCCTCTTACAGCTCTCCTCTTACATCTCTCCTCTAAGGCCTTTCAAGCAAGAACTTAATAAAAATGTTGTGGTAGTCACATACAGCAACCACCTCTGAACTTAAAAAAAAAATTCTAGAGCTAATTTCTTGCCTTATACATAACTCTGTACTTACCGCTGTGTTGTGATCATTAGAACTTCTGCTTTACCAAGATGGGAATCACCATGAGACTGTTGCTGAAAACAAAGGTAGGAAGAGATTGGTACCAGGGACTAGAGCTGATGGGGTCTTGATCCATTTGGTAGGCATAACCTTCATTAGGGGAGTTATCTGGACCATCAAAACTGTCAGTGATCTAACCAAATACACTTATGATACATTTAGGTGGACACTTTAATTGGGATCAGCATTGTACCAGTTAACATCCCGCTTCCCCCCCCCTTCCCCCCCGGTTTGATGAACAAACATATAACAGGTAATTACTGGGATTATGTTCCCATAAACTCAGGCAGTTACTATTTGGTTTCTATCCTGCATCACCATTGATTGTCTCAAGATTTTGGGTTGGTGTGGTCTATTTAAGATGCAACTTAGTCACCTGAAGGTAAATACCAGTGTAAAGATATTCACAGCCAATCCTTAGTAGGAAAGGGGGACAGGGAGAGAAAGAGGGTCATTAAGTCTCACTGACTTTTCCCCCTTTTTTCTTAGGCTATGGACAAATCAAGGTCTAACACTTCTAACCAAAGCAGTACCTGAAACTAATGTGTCTAAAGCGTGATAGTTTCTTCCATCAGTTGTGTCTGAGGAAAGTATCACATCCAACTGTGAGTTCCAGTATGAATGAGGAGTTAGTTGGGCTGATTGGGTCTTGCTCCAGGCAATTACACAGGTAATTGCCCTCAAGTGTGTGCTCACTGCAAGTCTCAGCCACTCTTCTGCCACTCTCCACCCTGATAAGAGAGAAAAGAAAATTACTGCCTCGGGGAAAAAAACATCTAAAAAACCAAAAGTCTTTGTGAGGGAGAAGTATAGGAAAAGGTTATTAAGTAGTATAAGAGTTAGCCAACAGAACACAACAGATGAGTTTGCCATGGGACTCAGTCAATTGAAAAACAAGTGTGACTTTTGGACTTTGTCATGGAGAAGAAAGAAGTTATCCTTCCTCACAGGACTGTTCTGCAAGGTATGCTGCACACTGGTAGGTGCTAAGGTCCTGTCTAGGGTAGTTTCTGCTTCAGGTAGTACACAGAGGGTGTAAAGATGATTAGGAACCCAGGCATGAGGGGAGAACTCAAAATGGGTAACCCCTTTAAATGATGCCTGAATGGCACCGAGATGTTCCCAAATATTTGAAGTTATAGGGAGAGACTACTTATCTCAGAAGCCTATAATAAGGGACTGTTGTGGGACTAAGGGACTAAGTACAGTAAAATAAAAAAAGAAGAAAAATTAAATATTTGGAGGAATTTAATTCTGAGAACGCCATTGCAAATCTGTAACAGCAATGCACCTTTGGGTACCAAACCATTGTTGCACAAAAATCTCCAGCTTGATTTGTATTTCAAACCAAGAGATAATTGAAGGTTTAGGGTTTTTTTTCTTTCTTTATTCCTTTTCCTGCTGCTGTTCAGTGGAGTGTTGTACACACCTATATGCTAGTATATATCAGACAAGGGCTGATACAACAGAAAATGTTGGCATGAGTGTTTGCTTAGGAGAGATTTTTTTTTCACACCATATTGACTTGTCCCTGCTATGGTGAACATGCCATGGTTTCCACTGCAATCCACATCTTCAAGCATCTGCAATTTGTTGCAATAAAACTTCCAGCCTGAAATTTCCCTCCTGCTGTTTGGTCCCAGTGCAGAGCAGTTGTACATTTAAAACACTTATTTTAAATGCTTTCTAAACTAGACTACCAGCACAACTGCTGATGTTTCCACCTGTAAGTATTTTTCCTGGAGAACAGTTTGACAGCGTGGTGGTCTCATGGTAGGAAGGGACAACATCATGACATTGGGATGCCAAATGCTACTCGTGTGATACAGGTCAGAAATATCGAGTATTTACTAAAATAGCTAATTTGCCCCAATTGCTTTGATAATGTAGTGATTGCTGAGCCTGCCAAACAAATAATTAATTTTGAGTATGTATTTAGCTCTTGTGGCTGGCAGCCATCTTTCTAACTGGTTGGCACTATTAGGCTAAGGCAGAAGCCTTTAAACAGAGATGACCGAGCAGGTTAACTTTTAGCACGTAAATAATCTGCATTCTTTAAAAGGTTGTCTGGGTATTTAAAGAACAAAATACCATAGCAGGTCCTTCTAGGCCTTTCTCACTCCTCTTTCGTGTACCAAGATCACCAGGACCTCTCTGTGAGCAATGTTTGCAGTTGTAGCGAATCTCCCCATCATTTTCAAGAGCTGGTATGATGGCTTTCTACTGCTTGCAGAGAATAGTCATGCTCAGTTGTTGGGTAATACTCAGCATACCCCAACAAGGAAATTTTTCTTCTCTTGGAGGGGTAGAAGTGAAAGGTTGACACTAAGGTGATTTAGGGCTTCCTCCTCTACAGCTTCAGCTGTGAAGAGAGAAGGTCCAGCATGGAAGGCCATATGAGCATGTGCTGTGTTTGGGGGTTAGTCCCTTACCTGTAACTTGAAATAGACCAATTCTACCCACTTGAGTTAAGAGCTGTTTTGGTTAATCTTACCCTCTTTTTAATTTTCAATCTCTAACAAACTGGTATGTATGTGTAAAGGGTCCCTGCCATCATTCTCAAATATGGCACTGATTAAAAAACACCCAAAACCAAAACAAACTCTGCTTCCCAAACTCTGGGAACCGATGTTCTCTTTTTGTTACTCCACCCCTCAGATGCTTACAGATTAGCAGGGCAAAGTCAAAAGGAAAGAAACCAAGGACTCAATATTATCCACCTTGCCTTTGACTCTCTTCACACTCTGTCACAACCTTAATGTAATTTAAGATACCTAAGAGGTATTCGTGGATATGCTATCTGGTGCTCTGAATCTTAGGGAGCCTTTTAAAGAATGCATGAATTTGTAATATAAAACAGGTAGTTGTGTGAGTCAGCTAAAGCCATGCTTACTTTATAATGGATAAGTGGCAGTGAACGCAGTATAGCTTGCAATATCCAAGGGGGATATGTACTCACCTGTGATTAACCTTCCTTGGCCATTAAATGTCACAGTTGGTGCATACACATGGAGCAGAAAGAATACATATTTGTCAGTAAAAAGTTGACTGAATGAAAGAAATCATGAAATGACATTTTTCAGTAGGTTTGTCATAACTGGAGCATGGAGGAAAATTGCTTTCTGCAAATCTTGGCCCAACAGAACAAAACACATTTCTTTCCAGTTGGGAAGCCATACTCATAGACATAATGAAAGCATTGTGAGCTCTGACTTTTGCAAACTCTCATAGAAACCAATCTGCAATCTTGACAGATATGATCTTTTGCAGGATGCACTGTTCATTTACAGCAGCTAGAGACCTCAATTAATTTATGAACAAGGACAGCAGGCCGTGAACTCCCCAGCTCAGCCTAGGTGGAGATGTCCCTGTCTGAATTTATGTTCTGGTAATTTAGAAAGATTTATACAAAGCTTTTCTTTCATTTTCAGAGTAGATTAAAATTCTAATGGAAAGCATTTGTATGCATTTGTTGAATTGAATAGTATTTATTGCTGTATGAAAAGGGGAGTGAAATAAGGAAGAAACGCTGAAAAACTTTGCTATCAATAAAGCTAGTGAGGCAGGAATAAATAAATAGAGAGGCAGAAAGGGCCCAAACCAGAAAGTAATACTTAGCAGAGCCTGTAGAAACCTCGGTGTTTTATAAAAGAAAGCATAATGAAAGCAATTTGCACCTGTTTCTGAACAAATAGATAATAGGATGCTACCCTACCCAGTGTGCGTGGTCTCTCAGTTCTTTAATTCATCTAGGCAGATACAGCGTGAAGAAAGTACAGCTTCATCACAGACATACTGATGGCAGCTCATAACATGCACTGTCACTCTGGAAGGGTTGTGATTTTTTGAGGGGGATGTGATGGTCACACAACATACTCATTTATTCCTGGAAAAAATTTTTGAAAGCTCATAGATGACTTCAGAGCAGAAATCCAATTGCAGGTGAAGATATTATTAAGACTTATGCTTCTGAAGCCCATTAACTCATAACCTTTGTTCCAATATGACTATATTCACTGAGATGAAGTTTTGGGATTTTCTTTTGAAGGAATGGTTTACAAGCACCACACAGGGACATGTGCCAGCACAACATGACTGTATACATGAGGAGGAATAAACTAGAAGAATGCCTGATCAAGAATTACTATAATTTTACTTGGCAGTTGTTTTCTCTGAGCTGCGATCAATAGAGTCAACCTATGGGACTTTTGCATGAAAAGGAGAATGTAAATACCTGAGCTGTTTCTGAAAAGACTTCTCGGTGAAAGAAATGTACTTTCATTAGCTGAAATGGTAAAGAGATTGAAGGTTCTCCTACAGCTAGTGACAGTGCACACAGATATAAAAGCGTTCTCCCTGAATGACTCAGAGCTGGGATCCTGTTTCCACATCTGAATGCAGAAGTCCAGGCAAACTGCTGGCATTGCATGATTCCAATAACGTAGATAAGCTAAAGTAAATTTTGGCAAGGACTGCAACAAGCTCAGCTAACATGCTGTACAGCCATGTGCACCAGAATAAAGGAAGGGAAAGCTATGCTGAGGAAAGGGCCAGTTCTTGGTGGGATGGGCTGTGGCAGGCAAGAACACACTGATAAACCAGTAAGATTTGAAAACATACATTTTGTATGCTCTTAGGGTTTATACAACGCAGGTACTATCCTGAAATGCTCAAACATATCTGGGAAAAACAATATCAACTAATAAAATAATGTTTTTCTTTGGGCATTCCTCATGACAGATCCATGAATTTAAGTCCATTGGCCCCAAGATAAAGTGACTTTTGATGATAAAATATCTGGAAAGAAATGAAGAACTAATGCAGGATGATATAGACATCCTAAAATGATGAGGGTTAGTTGTGATAGTATCAATGTGTTTTAAAGGCTGGCCAAATTAAACTTAGAATCAATTTATGACTTTTTTATTCATATTAAATAGTATTTTGTTTTATCCGTAATTCCATTGACGATTTGTTAACTTCTAGTAAAGATTTCGTCCATGAAAACCAGAGTTCACAGAGCATAAAAGAACAAGAATCTTATTAAAATCAATAATATTTTCATTAATTTCTAAAAGACATCAGCCAAAAAGATTAAGTGCTATCCTTTAAAGTGTATCCATATTTTGATAAACTTTAAAAAAGGTAAAAATTTGGCTCGTTTTTCCAAATATTAGAGTATGTAGGCCAGGTTTTTCAGAAGAGAAAAGAGGCTCAGCCAAGCTGAGCAGGAGCATTTCTTTTCTGGCCTATCTGGTGGCAAAAGCATGCATAAATTACTATCCCTTTATCGTATGACCACCAGGAATGTAAATCTTTTCCTCCTACCTTTTATCTTATGTTTCATTGAACTACCCAGTGTGTGTGGGTTGTGTTTTTGTTTTCTTGGTTGGTTTGTTGGGTTTTTTTTGGGGGGGGCGGGGATGGTAAATTAATACATTGCATTTTCCTTCCACACACATTCTTCACTGCCTTTAGGGATTTCATTTGACAAAGGCCTTGCTAATGGAAATGCAAATTTTCTACCTGTCATAAGTACTTTTGACTCTGCTGTTTGTCTTGGCAACACATTCTTCAAAAGCTTGGCTATTTTGACTTCCAGAAGCCAGCGGAATTGAGTCTGCACCTACCAGGGCTCTGCTTGTCCTAGCAGACAGTAAAGAACATTTTTATGTAAATTTGAATGAGAAATATTAGCCTCTTCAGTTCTCTGCTATAAAAAAACCCTACATAGATTGAAAGTATTATTAATCTTTGATTTATTTTAGCCAGTTTAGTAGTTTTGTTACACATAAATAGACAGCAACTTCTTTCACTTTCTAGTGATACATTAGTGATTCTGGTTTTGATAATCTAACCTTATCTTTTGAGGGTTGGTTGTAGAAAACTACATGCAGAACAGTGGAGAGATCCTTGGGCAATGTGATTTAGCAGATTAGAAAATGTCCTTTGTCTTTACTGTTCCACCCTAAATAGATCAGACATCCTTACCAAATTTTAGAAGTATAATTATGCAACACACTTTTAAGAGCACAAATAGACAAATGAGTCCCTGTGTTGTCATATCTGCATAAGAACTGGGAAAAAAAAAAAAAGCTTTCTATCCTCAGCAAGAGAAAACCTTTTCATTCACTCTTTAAGAATTTGCACTTTTATTACTATCTAAATCTCAGTGGCCACAAAGGGTTGTGTTTAAGGCAAACAGTAAATGAAATCCTCATGCTTTTCAAGTAGTCTGTCAAATTCACAGTGATTTGGGATATCCAGGAATTTATGTGCCATATGTTAGTCCAGATAAACAATATCGACAGTATATTTTTACATAGCTAACATTCATGTTTGACAGCCTTCCCTAGTGTACTTTCTGGCCTAAGCAGTACGTTCTCTAACTCTTCTCCCCCTGAAACCAATTCCTTTGAGTAATCACCCTTCTTTTTTTTTTTTTTCAGTCCTGACCTCAATTTTCTTTTTTAGTTTTTTTCTAGTTATTTCCTTTCCTGGAGGGCTCTACTTATTTTCCTGAAATTATAGCATTTCTTCACCTCCCCTGTCCTTGAGTCTTCCTTGTATTCCTCATCCACTCATTCTTCAGTAGTGCTCTTTCCAAAGTGTCTCTCACCATTTGTGCTTTGTCTCAAAGAGGAAAGAAGGCCCTTTCCTTTTCTGCCCAGTTGGACCCTTGGATGTAAGAACTATGGAAACTCACGGTTAGAGCTAATACCTCACCCCAGTAACTTCTGGAGTTCACGCTCTCTGTGTTAAACCAGAGTCTTGTAGTGTTATTTAAAAAATGAAATGCTGTGGTGTCAGTCCTGCTTGAACAGGCAGGTACTTCTTGTAGGCAGTGTCTAGGTTCTAGTTCCAAATTTTATTTTGGTGATTGAAGAATAAAGTAAATGCTAAATGCCTGACAGGTATGGATAGATCCTCTTGCTTGCACAGATGTTCCAGTACCACAGACAGCAAAAGAAAACTAAAGTTCTCACTTGACGATGATCTTCACATACATAGATTCTCCCCTCTGCACAGACTGGAGGAGACCAGCAGCAGCCAGGGCTGCTCGTTGTGAAGTGAAAGAGTGGTTTCAAAATGCTCCTTTCTGCAAAGAGAACATTCCACTGAAAGGGGGGATGCTTTCCAAGGCTGGAATTGCAACGAAGTATTTACTTAGCTATACAGATCATAATGTTCTACGGTTTATTTGAATTATTAAAATGCAATACTGCACAATAATCATTATTGCAGCGCTTCAAAACACTTACTGACAATGTGGTCTTGGCAAAGTAAGTATGAGTCTTTTTAATGTATAGTTGTTGCAACAGAGAAAAAGGAAACCCATGTTTCATACTAAGCTGTGCTTTCCAGAGAGATAGAAGGCATTGACTCTAATAGTGATTCCATATAGATTTTTGTTGCTTTATATTTCAAAAATACCCCCCCTCCCCATCCTCTCTCAGCAGATCAGATGTCACTTCACTTTCCTTTGCTTGAAATAACACTGGAAGCAGATTGTTGACAGCTTTGGGCTTCTGCACAGTCAGCATTACAAGGGAACAGTATAGACGGGAACAGAAGTCAAATGGCCTCCCAGGAGCTCCAACCCATTAAAACAATTGCTAAGGGCACAAGAGCACAATAAACATCTGTGGTTTGTCTCCCCAGCACACCACATGCCTTTCAGTTTGCATGGAAATGGGCTTGAGTGGTCTGATTGGACCCAGATGTGAACTTGCAGAGTTCAAGGCTTTCCAGGGCTTGATTTTGGTTCCAGGCTAAGGCTAGGAGTCTTTGTAAAGTTATGTTCCAGATCAATGCTTCCTCAGATTCAACAGCACTTTAACAGTACTTTCTACTATTGGCTCTGTTCTGCTCTTTGCAAGCATCCTGATCTAATTGACAAACCTCATTTGAACTAAATACTGAAATGAAGAAAGTAAGCACCTTCCGAAGGTTCCCAGGGCAAGCTACCTTCCTCGCGTCAGTCACTGTTTTTTAGCTAAATTGGTATAAAAATATATACTTGATACTTGGTATCAAGTTGCTGTTACAGAACATGGGCAGAGGAAAGGAACGGCACCACCAAGGATTTCTTACTACAGAATAGATAAGGCAAAGGGAGATGTTGCAAGAGAGCATGGATGGAAGCTGGATGACTGTCCTGGACAAACAATATCACAGGGGTATCACCCACTGATGACTTAAATAGGTGTCGTGGTTTGATGTTGGCCTGACACCAGGCACCCCCGAGTGCTGCTCGCTCACCCTCCCCTGCCACAGCTGGGCAGAGGAGAGAGGGGAAAATAAAAATTAACGAAGGCTTCATTAGTTGAGATAAAGACCGGGAGAAAACACTTCAAGGGCAGAACAGGCTTAACTTAGAGTTACAAAGTGAATTTATTGCTAACAGAGTCAGAGGAGGATAACGAGAAATAAAATAAGCCCTTAACACACCTTTTCCCCTCTGCCCCTCCCTCCTTCCCACCGACAGTGCGGGGAGACAGGGCATGGGGGTTTGGTCAGTCCATCACCGACATTTCCTTCCACTGCTCCGGGAGAGGAGCCTTCCCCTGTGAGGCCGTGGGGTCCCTCCCACAGGA